>PVIY010041310.1:0-21733 GCA_004026745.1 Myrmecophaga tridactyla
CCTCAAAACCTTGAGCTAATCAATTTACCGTTGTTTAAGCCAAACCATTGTGTGGGAGATGAAGTAGCAGCCCAGAAAATCAAGACAACTCTATTCACACTCATGGAAATCACTCTCAGCACAGCATAAGCTTAACCTAGATCACTTTAATGTTCTATTTTGGCAACGGAAGAAGGCAGGACAACTTATTAAGGTGCAAGTTTCTCTTCCTGGTCAAAATAATAACACCCCTTTGCTTTTCCCAAACATTATTATTTAATTTTTTTTTTAATTTGCATATGGGCAGGAGGCACCAGGGATCAAACTCCAGACCTCCAGCACGGCAGGTCAGAGCTCTGCCTGCTGAGCCACAGCAGCCGCCCCAAACATTATTATTTGGCATGTATTTTCAGCTTCAGGAATCTTCCCCATGAACCCTGCACATTCATCCATCTTAGCACCAGAGAAGAATTATATTAGCATTATTTATTTTGAGTGCCTTCTCTCTCTTTGGATTGTTACTTAACCTACTCTTCTTTACCCAGCAGCAACCCAAGTACTTGGGATACAATGAATATTAAATTGATGATTTTTGAGCTACTGAACTGCTGCAAACGTTCAATATACCTTTAATTGAGATAATCAGTATCCCAATACTGATTATTTGCTTCTTAAAATCTGAAGAGAACTTCAAGTTTAATTATACAAGCCTTCCCTTGGTCCCTTGAAAGGATTCCTACATGCTTAGGCTTGCCAGATTCAGCAGTCTGCTGAAATCTGACCCTGATTAATAAGTTAAAAAGCATTAAGGAATCCTGAGCTACATTTAAACATCCAAGATCAATTGTTCATGAGTTCGTAATATTTACTTTAAATACTCATTTGTTTAACAAGCTAATCTAGATCTTGTATTCTGGTCCCCAGCTTTCTTGTAAAGCAAAGAAAATACACTATAAAAATAAGTTCCAGCAGCCTGGTGTGGTGAAAAGAAGACTGGCTTGTTGGAGCCCTAAGTTATTTCATTATATCTATGACGCCATCAATTGTAAGCCACATAATTATATTCCACACCACTAGGAAAGGAAGAGAGAAAAAAAACCAAGTTGCTGCCAATTAAACCAACACAATGCTTTTGTATTACAAGGAATTTTTGTTTTGTACTTTTTGAAAAAGCATTTTTGGAACTTATTTGAACAAAGATTTTCACTCATGTGTATACATAAAATGGAAAATGTGAGAGAAATAAATTAGCTAAAGGAATCCAAAAACTTCACATTCAGAATCTGATTCTTCAGTATCACTTTGCTACCCAGAATCGTTAAAGTCTTCATTACCCACAAAACATTATCATCTATGTCATCAAGATAATGGGGGTGTAGTAATTTCTTAGGAGAAGGCTACATTATCGTCACCAGGTGCTGAGGCCATGTTGTAAGTTTTGATATTGGCCTTTTCTTGATCTTACCAGAAGATTTCAGTAGAGGGCTTTCAAACAACAGTGAAAACCCACTCTTTCCTCGACTGGCCCTTAAGTGACCTGTTGGATAAAGCGTTGAAGGTTCCAGTTGTCCAGACTTTCACCAGGAATAGTAACCACAAGCCATGCATGGGCAGAGACAGCACACTGATACTGATTACAAGATGCCGTGGACTTCGTGATGCACCTTAATTTCAGCAGGGTTAAATGTGAAATAAGAATGCATATTGCAGCAATCCTGTGGTTCTGTACTTGCTTTTTGGGTCATCTTCGGCTGAAGAGCCAAAAGTTTTGAGCCTGGGCTTTGGAGTGAGAGAACCTGCATTTTAATCCTGACCCTGTGACTTATTAGCTGTGGGATAAGTTATTGAATCATATAAAGTTCAATTTCCCCATCTCTCAAAGAATAAAATGGAAATATAAAGCTGTTGAAGATACTGTTATGAGAAATTAATTCTAGACACCTAGTGACAGTTCAGCAAATATTAGGTGTTATTGCTATTATAATTATTATTTATTATTTTTGGATTTGAACTTCTCTCTTTGTATGTCAAGGAGAATAGGTATAACATTTATCTTTATCCATAGAGTTATTGAATGAACATCAGGTGAGACAACATTGGTGAGATTACATTGGAAAAAAACAGGAAAATATATACATGTATAATAATTCAGTGAATTATTTATAATACTATGCATTCCTTTGTCTTCGTCTCCATTACTTTAACCATCATTACAAAAATTGTGTGTGTGATCCACAGGTGAGAAGCAGAAAGAGATGAAACCATCTTGTCACCTGTGCTGGTTTGAAATTGTTGTGTACCCCAGAAAAGCCAGGCTCTTTAGCCCAGATTCAGTATTGCTGTGTGGATCTTTTGATTAAGTTGTTTCCATGGATATGTGACCCACCCAACTGTGGGTGGGACCTTTAGATTTAGGTGGTCTGCATGGAAATGTATTTCCACCCATTCAAGGTGGGGTTGCTTACTGGAGCCCTTTAAGATGGAACCATTTTGGGAAAAGTTTCAGAGCTATCAGAGCCAATGCAGATGCCTGGAGAACAGTTACTTCAGAGATATGGATGTTTGGAGATGTTTGGAGTACCAACAGTGAGATGCTGCCTCAACAAGGCAGAGCTCAGCAGACATCACCATGTGCCTTTACATAACATGCTAAGCAAGACCAAACCTAGAGTTGTGTCCCAGAGGAACTGAGTGAAGGCCCACAGATGCTTACAGAGGAACCCACTGGCATCAGAAGCTGGAAGGAATAAACCAGGAACAGGAACCAGCAGATGCCAGCCAGGTGCCTTCCCAGCTGACAGGTGTTCCGGACGGCATCAGCCTTTCTTGAATCCAGGTAACATCTTGTTGGTGCCTTCATTTGAACACTTTTACTTCCTTAGAACTATAAACTTGTAACTTATTAAATTCCTTTTTTAAAACCCATTCCGTTTCTGGGATATTGCATTCTGGCAGCTTAACAAACTAAAATATCAACCTTCCAATCAAAAAGGGGTAAATATGTTACTGGATAAAGGCCATGGATTCTTTTTCGTGATGTGCTCAGTAACCAATTCCTGAGAAACTGGGGTTTCAAAGAGAGAAGGCATTTATTACTTTTCATTAGGCACATAGTAGAAGAGTGGATGGCCTAGTGGCCCAAAATCTGTCTCTCTAAACTGCAGTAATTCTGATGGTTTTATTAGACAAAAGATGGGCAGGATTTAAGATAATGAGCACAGTGGCCCCAGATGATGTAATTAGAAGTAATTTAATTATTGAGCATGCACAGATTGATTCCATGCTTAGTCACAGAACCTATGTAAGAAAATGGTGGAATGAGGCATAGGTGACTTGTAGGTTAAAATCTAAGTACTGCTCATGTCAGGTGGGCCCATTTTGATTAGATCCAGTCTTGGTTATCAAGATAACTTTGGACTTAAGGTGGGTTAGTTCTGGGCTGACCCAAGACCCTTCATTAATAAACATTAGGGGCTGTATTTAGTGATTACATGGCTTTTAAAGTTGAAAAACTGGATAACTGGGTACAAATGAAGGTTAGTCACAAGGTTTTTCAACACAGGTGCAGAAGATAAAGGCTATCTAATCATTAACTGAGATCACTTCACAAGATGATACAAACTTTTTACATTTTAATTTTCTATCCTGGTATATAGTAAATACAATTTACATACACTTTGACAATGAAGACTTCTTTCTGTTCATATTAGCCAAGAAGGTATTTTGTAACATTAGGAAATATTGGGCCAGAGTCTGTCTCCCATCATACCAGCTGAAAGTTAATCTTGTTTTTAAGAATAGTTTTTTGTCTAAAGCAGAAGAATGTAGTATAGATGCATCACTTAGTTCACTTGTATAAGAATATGAAATTTATTTAAGAAATGCCCTAAAATCTAAACAAATAACTCAGAACATCAACTTGGATTTTTCCATAGCAAACGTCAAGAAGCTTATTCTAGCTAACTAGCAGAAAGGAATTTTCATAAGCCTGCTGGGTCTCATGCAAGCTGACCAGAAGCTAGAGATTCAGGCTTAAGAAATGAAAATAGACCAGACAGCCTCAGTAGCAGGAATATTAGCCGTGCCACACAGGCCACAGGGCAATAGGTGAACTCCAAACCTTTTTTCCTACCCTCCATCCCTCCGCTCCAGGCTCCTGGTGGAAAGTTTCCAATGGCCTGAAAGGAAGACCTGAGACTGAAACATGGCTAGTTTAGGGTAAGTGAGAGGAAGCACTGCTTTGAATAGGCTTGGATTAGTCTGTTTTGAAATAATTATGGTGGCCCAGGTGTAGCCCTGGTGCCAATTAGTCCAGGCTCCCCCAACTCCTTCCCACCTGGGTGCCCACACAGCTGCTGGGTCCCCGTCCTCTGATAGGCAGAATCAGGTAAGTGTGGGTGAGAGATTTCAACAAAATTCCGAATCTGACTATACAACTACCCTGAAAGAAACTTATAATGATTTCCAATTGCCTTTGAGTAAAATTCAAATCCATTATCTGGACCCTCATAGTCTCTGGAGTCAGAGTATTTATGCTTAGATCCTGGCTTCAACATTTACAGTTTTGTTGTCTGTAGAATGGGTTAATAGTTAAGAGTTAATACATGTAATACATGTGGAAAAGTACTTGGCACAGAGGTATGATACTTTGGCTTTCGAGGTCTGATTACTAATCCTATCAGTAGTTTTATCGTAATTATCTGATGGAAAAGTATTCAGCTTAGTTTCAGTAATAGCATTGCATGCACTTGAAATCCCACTGTGAAAGTCTGCATGCATTACAGATAAGGCAATTCCCAAAAAAGAGATTAAAAAATTGCTAGGAAGGAAAAATAAATGCTGGATAGCAAGTAAATCAATAAATAGCAATGAGTGGTTGGATTACTTTGACAGAATAGGACAAATTATTTCAAAAACTCAGTTTCCTCAGGAGCAGATGATCCTTGCAGTGTCACTGTTAAGGCAAAATGGGGGAATTTAAAATATTACCTTTGGGTGGGCCATGGTGGCTCAGCAGCAGAATTCTTGCCTGCCATGACGGAGACCTGGGTTCGATTCCTGGTTCCTGCCCATGCAAAAAGTATATATATATAATAATTAAAAAATACTAGCCTTAATGCAATCATGGATAGGTTCTTCTTTGCTTAATTGATTCATTTTTTTTATTGAAGAAGCTTTAAGTTTAGAGAAAAATCCTGCAGAAAATACAGAGCTTCCATTTACCACTCTCTCACAGAGACCTTCTCCTTATTATTAACCCTCTGCATCAACTGATACAATTGATGATACAGTATTTTTAAGTTATGCTATTAAATATAGCCCACAGTTTACATGAGAGTTCACTGCCTGTGTTGTACAGCCCTATGGATTTTTAAAATTTAATTCCATTAATCTATATATACAACTTGACACTTCCCCTCTTAACTATATTCAAATATGCAATTCGGTGGTATTAATTACATTCACAATATTGTGCTACCATCATTAACATCCACCACCAAAACCTTTCCATCATCCCAAGCAGAAATTCTGTACCAATTAAGCATTAACTCCTCATTTCCCATCCTCAATCTGTATTCTAATTTCTGACTATGAACTTCTGAATTCCAATTTTTTCACATCGGTAAGATCATACAATATTTGTCCTTTTGTGCCTGGCCTATCTCAGTTAACATGATATCTTGAAGTTTCATCCATGTTGTCATGTGTATCAGAACTTCATTCCCCTTTATAACTGAATAATATTCCATTGCATGTGTATACCACATTTTGTTTATCCATTCATCTGTTGATGGATGCTTGGGTTGTTTTCATTCTGGCAGTTGTGACTGATGCCACTGAGAACATTAGTGTGCAAATATCTGTTTGAGCCCCTGCTTTTAATTCTCTTGGGTATAGAGAGAGAAGTAGGGTTGCTAAGTCATACGGTAATGTTAGCCTCTGTCATCAAGATGCATTATATTATATCATACTAGGGAAACCTGCCTCTCCTGGTTTTCCTTGCAAAACCTGGAGGAGGAGCTTGTCTTGTGGGCTAGTTAAATTGTTTATAAGACAAATCTAATAAAGGAATCCCAAAATTGTATTGAGCTGACTAGAAGTAGATTCACTTACTAATTTCAGGTATCCATTTCTTCCTCTGTAAAGTGTAGGTGATTGAAATAGATATTCTTTAGGGTTCTCTCAATTTTTTGAGAACTGGCATGACATATTAAGACAAAATTATCAGAATAATATTGCCTTTAAACATTGAGCAGTATTTAAATATGTTTGAGTATGACTGTCCAAACACAAACAGCTTATACATATAGGAGGTAAAAAGAACTAACATGAATAATTTTATCATCAAATGTATTTAGTTTTCTTGGTGTACACATTTTTAGACCTTAGGAATCTGCATCAACATTTTATAAAGCATAATTTTCTCCCCCTTGCATGCCTTGGCAAGTTTACTCTTGCTGCAGAGGTCCTTCTTCTATTGCTCATTCCCTTTCTTTCACTCTGCCCTTGATCCTGTTGTGGCTTATTTCCATCATCATGTTCAGACAATATTTAAATGACTTTTGAACCAGACGCTAAAGTTGCTCAATGGTGGCAATTACATAGGCAGTTCTCTACTCTTTAACCAGCCCCTGAACCATTCCAAGCTCACATGCTCACTGTTCAGCTTCAGAGTCTGAGTACAATTAAAAGAGAAGATGGAAACTTATTCTAAGAGCCTCAATATCTATGAAGCAAAGTTTGGTAGCTTTTTTCTTTTCTTTTCCATTATAATATAATACAAGATGTACCCTCTTATTGTCACTGAGGTCATTGTACTCTCTGGCCTGATTTCTCTTGTCACCACTTGATTTCCTTGGGGCTTCGCAGTTGTCTTTATGCCTCAGCATGACTCGGGCCCATGGGCAAGTACATATGAGCAGTTCCATCTCTTAGCCCAAGTGGGTTACATAGGTGCAACGATGGCTGAAGCTGTCATAAAAATAATATCTTTGAACAAAAGAAATAATACTGGCATGAATCGTAGACTTCAAAACTCTGATAAAATTGATCCACATATTGGCATGTTCTACACCAGTTGAAATATATGACCCTCATAAACAATTGTCAAGGAGACCATAAGCCTCTTCTTAAAAAGGAGGAAAAATAAATGTGGTTTCAGAGTCCTTGGAAGGTAATCTGGTACCTTCTTAATTATTTAACAACCCTGCCATCTAGTGGTAAATTATTTTTATTTTTTATTTTTTTGCTTTATTTATATATTTATTTATTTTGCATGGGCGGGCACTGGAAATTAATTTTTTAAGGTAGCTAAAAAGAGACAGATGTACTGTTGGAGCTTATTGTGATGGAAGAATTGTATAGATAGTGTAAGTATAGCTCTGACTGAGGGGGTCGGTGGGACTGGTTAAAAAGTTTAAAATGCAAAATTAAGAAATTTACTCACATGTTGGTTGTACCTGTCTGCGATCAGATAACTCATGTAACAATGGGTCCAAATACTTACATTCCAGGCAATCACTTCACACACACACACAAAGAACAGAGAAAGGAGAATCAACATGGGGTAAGGTATGTTTTCTTAATAATAATGGCAATAGTAGCTATTCTAGGCAGTCCTATATGGCAGGTATTACACTAAGCATTTCAGACATCACTGTCCTCCCAGAAACATTGAAAAATAAGGACTATAATATTCATTTCATAAATGATGAAACTGAGTGGCTGACCTGCTAAGTTGCCCGAATTCTTATAACCAGAAGTTGGTAGAGCCAAAGCATTACCTAAATCCTTTACTTTCCATTTAGCCTGTAGTAATCCCACCACACCATATTCCCTCTATTATTGAGAATGGAGAGAGGGAGAGTAAAAGCAACAGTCCTCACCAAATAAGTTATTTATATTAATTATTATGAGATCATCTATCCATAGGTGAAGAGTCCTGAAAGAAAGAAAGGAAAAAAAAAAAACCTGTTTTAATACGGAGTTCTTGATTGTTTGTGCTATGCAGTTGGTATGTATGTGAATCATTTTATACAATCTCTTTGATCTTTTCTTTTTCTTCAGGATATCATTTCCTGCCAGATACTATATTGTGCAGGAAAAGACAATCAAAGAATCTTTACTCCCTTCTCATCCCTGTTTTTCTGGAGAGAGCACATTCTAACCAGACACGGATCACTTTTCATTTGAAGTGTCACCAACCCTTTGCTCATGTAGAAGTCTTTGGGTGGCTCTGAAATGCTCTGTGGGTGCCCAGAAAGGACAGCGCTCTAGGAATTGTAACCTAAACCTGGCTCACAAGAAGTTCAGTGACCCACCCTAAGATTTTAAATTTAGAGATTACAGGACCCAGGCAATAACTTTTATTGGGCCTTAAGTTAGCTTGTGGGCTTTTTATGTTTTTCTAAGACCTATGACATTATCCAGTGTGAATCTCACAGAATTTCTTGAGGAACTGCTCTAAATCCCAGAGACACCTAGGGACCTACCCAGAGGGTCCTTCCAGATCTCTCTTCTTAGTGAGAAATCCTTACTACACATGAGCTAATGTGAGACTGCTATGGACAAGATCATCCTAAAAGACACCGAGCAAGAGACCTAGAAAATGCTCATAACCATGAGAACAAAGGAGAGGTGGATGGTGGTGTGCAGAGCTACCAGTGCTAACAATAGTCAATGGTAGTTTAAAGATGGGCTGTTTGCCCTTGAAGGAAATGCCACAGCAGGATGGGGCAGGCCTGAGGATCAAAGCAGGAAGAAATTTGCTCAAAGATCAGAATGCCAATTCATGAAAGAGATTGACTCTGGGTACAAGCAAGTCTCCCTGGCTCTTGGGGTGATGCCTTGTAGAGAACAGCTGTATGGCTTATACACTCCAAGACCTCTGTGACTAGAAGACCAATGTTTGGTAGCCCAGGCCTGTGGGCAGTAAGCCACGTTGGCTAAGTTTAACACTAAGAGGGAGGAGCTTCTAAATTCAGCTGCACACTGAGAAACAACTGTTAAACCAGTGTTTTGGTTTGCTAAAGCTGCCAGAATGCAATAGACTAGAAATGGAATGATTTAAAAAATCATTTAAGTTGTAAGTTTATAGTTCAAAGGCTATAAGAATGTCCAAACTGAGGCATCCAGATAAAGATTCCTTGATTCAAGAAAGGGTGATGGGTCCAGAACACCTCTGTCATCTGAGAAAGCACATGGATGGCATCTACTCGGATCTTTAACTTCTTATTTCTAACAGCTTCTCTGGGTACATTTTCTTTCTGCATCTAAAAAGATCTCTGATTGTATGGGCTCTCTAGCTTTTTCCAAAATAGTTCTCTCTTAAAGGACTCCAGTAAGTAACTCACACTGAATGGGTAGAGACACATCTCCATGGAAACCATCTGATGTCAACTGGGTGGGTCACACCTGTAGGGAAACAACTTATTTCAAAAGATCCCACCCTACAATATTGAAAGAGGATTAAAGAACATGGCCTTTCTGGAGTACACAACAATTTCAAACAAGCACAACCAGCAATGATCATCCTTGCTTGTTGCCTCCAGCTGTAGTTAGGTGACCTGTGGGCTAGCCCAAGGGACGATGACTCCTCGAAGCTGCCTGAGATGTTTTCAACAGCAAAACCATGGGACAGCAACAGCCACAGCACTAAAGACACTGACGTTGCCCTAACGAAATGGGTGAACTCTAGGGTTGACCCTTTAGACTCAGAACTATCCATGAAGTCCTTGTACTGATCATGGAAATGGCAACCGTTAAGAGGAAGAAAAGGCATTCTCATGACAATAAGGAAGAAGTTTAGATTCATTTAATTTGAATATCTAAACCGATGTAGTCTCATTGTATGCCCAAAGATGATGAAGCAGGCTTAGAGTAAGAATACGAGTAGGTGTTCATTAAAGCTCACAAACTATTTTATTGTACCATCTCTCTGAGCATTATTTCTGTGTTCCTGTGCTCCTTCAGAAGAGCTATGACCGAGAAGGGGTGCTTTCAATTCAAATGAGTATTTAGCTTCCAAGGAGGGAAAAAGGAATAATACCCCAGGGACCCTAATGACATATACATTTTTAAATGGGTAGTTGTAGAAACATAAAATACATTTCTTTGGATATATTTGTCTTTCTTGGCAAAAACCAAAAAATAGTTCTCATCTTATCAAAGTACTAGGGATATGCCTTTATTCTTTTAATATGAACCTCTGCTCTTGGCCTGTGCCTTGCTTAAATATTGAAAAAGATGTTCTAAAGACAGTAAGATAAAGTGAAAAAACCTTCTATGGTGTAATCAGTAGTTCTTTATAAGTATGAATGATATTGATTGGCTCTTTGCAGACGTTTTATTTGCTATTCCTCCCACTCTTCCCTCATTTTTCCCTCTTTTGCTTATCACTTGTCTGTCCACTCATGTTTCTTTCTTCATGTTTCCTTTTATAGAGCAAATTCTAAGATCTTTTTATTTTCCTATTTTTGCTATTTTATATATAAAAAGTTCAGAGTCAGGGCATCTTGGATCTTATGTCTAAGTGTTTTATATGTTTTGGTAAGGAAAATAAATATGTAATTGAACACATGCACATTAGTGAATAAGCTTACTCTGCACTTAGACTTCAATTTTTCTCTTCTATCCTATCACATCCTATCCTATCCTTTTCATTCCTTGGGATCTCATCAACTTTCCATATTTTAATTTAAGATGTATAATGCCAATGGTAATCCAATTTTTAACTCCTGGCCTAAACTCCCCACTAAACCCTAGTCTCATCAATCCAATTGGATAGCCAACATGTCCACAAGCCAAACTCTTGATTCCTGTGGGGAAATGGCTCTGTCATGGTACACTGGTGACCTGGTCATACCCAAATAGACCATATAGGCAAAGGCTTGAACCACAGCCAACCTGAGTCTTGTTAGAACACGTATGAATCTCCCTTGGGAGGTTGTCATCTTTTTCTGGGTTCTGATGAGGTAAGAAGCATTCTGCCTCCTCTCCTCAGAACAGACCTGTGCAATTTGAAACCATTTTGCTGTAGTCAAGAACTGGCTCCTCAGCAACACGTTGCCCCACAGCCATGTTGCAGTCACCTAGCACCTTTTGTTTCAGCATCGTCCTTTTTATTTTGTGGGGCAAAAATCATGGGGAGATGGCACCTTGGACTTAACTTTTCTTTTCCCTATCTATGTGTATTTGTCATGGTTCTCTAGAGAAACAGAACCAACAGGAAATTTCTGTAAACATAAGATAGATAAAAGGGTCTCACACCACAGTGGGGATATAAAAGTGCAAAATCCATAGGGCAGGCTGTGAGGTTGGCAACTCTGGTGAAGGTCTCAAACTCCACAGAAGAGGCTCTCCAGCTGAAGAAAAAGAAAGTTCTCTCTTCTCCCTTAAAAGTCTTCAACCAATTGAGCAAATCCAACTGATTGGATTATCTCATTTGCAGTGAGATGTTCCCTTAGTTGATCATAGACGTCATCAGCCACAGATGCAACCAACTGACTGATGAGTTAATACACCAACCTTCTGGGTTATCAACCAGCCACAAAATGTCCTCACAGTAATGGTTAGGCCAGTGTTTGCCTGACCAGACACGAGAACCTAACCATCACACTATCTAATAGACTGTCTGTATCTAAAAGTGGCTCATTGTATCTCTACTAGTCAAATCAGTCAGGCCTTGGCCTTGGCCTTGGACTTGTCTTGCATGTATGAACTTGAGCATGACAGTTGTCATCCCACTCCACCTTCAGCCTGCTACTTTTGCAATCTTGTTCATCTCAATAAATTGCAGGATGAGTGTTCAAGTTTCCCATTTGATGCATATTTGATTCCTTTTTACTCTCATAGTCAATGTTCTCCAATATATTATAAATCCTATTGGTTCAAACTGAAAAATATGCCCAGAATCTGACCATTTCTCTCTATCTTTTATACAACAATTCCAGGGCAAGTCCTCAGCTCCTGTCACCAGAATTATTGCATCAACCTCCTACGTGGTCTTCCTACTCAATCCTTGCTACCTTTAGTCTGCACAGCATGCAGGATATTCCTTTTAAAATATAGGTCAGATCATGCCATCTTACCCTTGAACCTTCCATTTTCCCATCCCATTACCTATACTCCTTACCTGACTTGGCTCTGTCCTCTCTGATCTCAATTCCCACAAGTGCATCCCCTACTTACTGTTCTCTACCTTCTCTGCCTTCAAGCCCAGATTTTAGCATGACCCACTCCCTACTTTCTTCATGCTTCTGTTCAAATATCACCTTACCAGTAGGATCCTCCTTGACTACTCTACAGCAAGCTCCTGTCTCCCATCTTTTGCATTTCTTTTCCTCTTTACTGTCTTGTTTACTCTATATGATCTATAATATGGTAAAGATTTGTTTATTGCTTATAGTTTATTGTCTACTCTCTCAATAGAATGTAAAATCCATGAAGCCAAAGAATTTTTCTGTTTTGCTCCTTACTATATCTTTAGCATCTTAGAACAGTACCTGGCACTAAGTAAGTGTTCAATTAATATTTACTTAATGAATGATTGAGCCAGGAAACATGGGAATAAGTTAGATTTTCTTCAATGAAATAATGTGCCCAACATTTACTATGTTGTAGAGGTGTGAAATTGAATCAATCTGTCTTGGTGTCAAGACTAAATTTTCCCACTTAAAAAGAAATCTCAGGGTACATGGGCGGTTCATTGGTAGAATTCTTGCCTTCCATGCAGGAGATGTAGGTTGATTCCTGGACCATGCACCAAAAAGAGCAAGGAAAAAAAAAAAGGTATCTCAAAGCTTTATTGCTTTAACTGTAGTATTAATAAATAAACTCAAATAGTATTTGGTCAGCATTTACCACTATATGTCAAGGTACTAGAGCAGAGTATAAAAGTCTAAATAAAATATCAACCCTGATCTCAGGGAGTTCCCAGTCAATTAACAGAAAAATACACAGACAAGTAATTTTGTCTTTAATTTATTCAACAAACATGTGATATTTGCCCCTTAGAGGGTGTTCATTAAATATTATCATCTACAGAAAGTAGGGTCACATGCTGAGCACTCAGTAAATGGCAGCTTATCTTATAATTGTTATAATGAAGAAAGTGAATTGTTCTGGAAGGTGAGGAAAAAAAGTCCTTGCATGACCTTTTAATTGCTCATCATGGGCTAAGCAGAGATTTGCTGTTAGAAAAGGAGGGGAAGACATTGCTGAACCAAGATGGCCCAGCCACGTCATCTGAAGGCATCAGCTGTGCAGGGATAGAGAAAATAATCGTCCCAGTTTGGGGATGAGTGGAAGTAAGAGATCACAAACAAAGCTTGGATGTCTTGAATTTCTTATTGTCTTCACTTTAAGAAAAGTGGGATTTCTGGGTTGCTATAGTTAAAAAAAGCCTCACACACTAAAAATAGGTTAAAATTATGTCAATGGAGAATCTGCCTTATTCACATGACCCAAGCATTTATTGAGTAAGAAAATATCATCTTTCTTTAATTCTATTTCCCTTGAAAATAGTGGTTTCAATTAAGTGGGGAGAAAAAAACTTGAAGAACTTAGGCTTCAAGAAATAGGATTTTTGTTTTGTTATTTTTTAGAAAATCAAATATACAAAGTAGTTTGGTGAAATCCAACCATTACCAGAGCCTTTATTATTATTTTTTTCCTGAAGCAGATTTAATAGTTAATCTAATTGGCTATTGAATGTATTAGCCCATTATGCGGTACTCTGTTTCAAAGCTTTGGAAGAGAAATATAAATAGTATTTAATCCTAAGCTAAATTAAACCAGCATAATTTCAAATGAAAATAAACACTTAGGGAAACTTACAAACACTCAAAACATAAAATCTGTTAGAATCTCACAAAACTCTTTTAAAGTAAAATGGCACCTTCAGGAAGAAAGTCTACCTGCTATCAGTGAGAGAGCCACAAATAAATAATTGACATTTCCTTAAAAAGAGACAAACATTAGCTGTGAAGAACTGAGGGAAAATAAATGATGTCATGTTCACAATAGAGGAGACAGATCTCTTTGTAAAAGATGTTATCACCACTCACAGACAAGTTGACATGATAATTTTCTAGTGGTTATCTTGTGTAAAGAAAGGAAGGCCTTCCCCCCTCTTAGAAACCAGCTAAGCCCTCTTCTGCCTCTTTTGCTAGCACCCCAAATACTCATCTGTCATATGGGAGAATAGGACCTATATGATATAAGATGAAGATTTCATAAGACTTCAGAGGTTCTAGAATTTGTCCTACCACTCTGAGGCATGTTGTTAGGTAGTCCCTCATATTTCCCTACCTCTCTTAATAATATATTCTAATCTTTCCAAGTACTTCATATCAGGAACTCTTCTGAAATGTTTATCATTACCATGGTTGCAAGTAAATCACTTATCTTGAGAAGATAAAAACAAAACCTTAGCATGACTTCTCCAAATCTCTGCTTTCACGTACATAACTTGACTTCCCTCAACTCTAGTCTCTGGGGAGGTTCTCACATTCACATTTCCCTAAATCTTCATCATCATTGTTCTCCTCTGATCTGATCATAATCTAGTTTTTAAAAATTAACACAAATTGCTATTATATATTGCATGGAAGGGACATGGAGACCTAAAATAGCATTCAATGCCCATGATTTACCAAGATAAAGTCATTTGGATATGGGTTTGGGGACAGACAATGACTCTTGGTTTATATGTCTATTGGTATATATGTGATCACATATGTGTGTGTGTGAGAGTGTATATTTATGTGGTGCAAAGAGGGCCCCTAAGTCTTGTTGAAGACCAAATGACTCTTACAAAACAATATTTATTTTGATGAGTTAAGTGTAAATGAATCAGAAACATACGGATTAAATTTCCCTTAATGCACATGGATTTAAAAATTAAAGGAAAAATGCTTGGCAAAGCCAGTTTTGGCTTTTGCCAAACCCAAAGCTTTGGAAAAATAGTTGGAGATGTTCAATGATCCAGCACAGGAAAATGTGGCCCACTTCCCCTCTCTCTTTTATGAAATCTTTATTTGTTCACACACATGGTATCGGAATAGTCCATGGAGACATTTCTATTGGAGACGACGCCTGGTTCTAAACAAGACTTTGTGAGAAAAATCCCTGTGTTTATTCCTGAACTTGCATGCATTTGCATTCATTGTGCATAATTAATGCTGGAATCTTCTGAAGAAGTAGCACTGTTCTTTAGCCCTCAGGAGAGAAAGAGGATCCGTCTTCTGCTTGTGAATTACTGTCTGTCTGTCTCTACATCATAAATATATTTCCAAAGGATTCTCAATGGAAAATATCTTCTCTTAATTCTCTCCACATGTTGTTCTTAGTAGGGATGATTTTCCTGACTGAGTGTCTCCTAAATCCTGCTGGGTAATTCTGCACATGGTCATGGTTAACACAAGCGTATGACGAATACCAGATGTGGAAGCAATCAAAGTGATCTACAGATCTAAGGCAATACTCTGGGGAACAAATGAGGGATATTTGTGAGGTCAGAACAATTAATGAGGGTCATACTGAGAGGTTTTGGATGGTGTAGGATAAAGAGAGGGAGCGAGCAGGGGATGGGAGGGAAAGAATGGGATTCCCTCAATTCTAGAGTTACTTTCCTATCTTGGGGAACAGGAAAAGAAGTATGAATAAGCTGTATAATTTAGTCATTACTATGTGGGCATAATATCTTTCTCTTCTCCAGTGATTCAAAGGCAAAAAATGGCTATCTATCCTCTCCTTATAAAATAGTATTTGAACTGATTGGTAGGAAATGAATAGGCCAGTGTGTCAAAGGTATATAGAACAGGAAGGCCCAAGATAGGCATAGAAAGTTAAAATAAAAATCTGGTTTACACACATGGCAGAAGGACCCACAAGGAATGTCTAGGTGGTATGGAATGGCCGAAAGTGGATTTGGAAATCTGGAAAATCCTGCATGCAAATCCTGGATTAGTGAAAATATAGGTATAATTCTTTTTTTTTCACTTGTAAAATAAAGAAAACACCACATATTTCAGAGGGTTGGATTAAAGAAAATAAATTTTACTTCAAACATCATTTCCTTGGCAAAATAGTACCAGAATATAACTGTTTTGGGTGACACTTCTGGAGAGAATTGAAGTTGTCAGGAGTATTTTATTTAATTTTATCATTCTTAAAGAAATATATTGTCCTCACTTATAGCAGAAGCAATACACAATGTCACATTCATTCAGCTCAAACAATCTGGAGGTACACAATGTACCTCTTTCTAATTTCTTCTTTATTCTCTCCACCCACAAGTATGCAAAATTAGTAGTTTGAAATGTATCCTTCCACCCATTTTTTCTATATTTTTGCAAATAAATACATGTGTAGGGTTTCTTGTAAGGGAAAATAGGATCATACCACACATATCATCCTGCAAAGCAAAGGGCATTTAACCTTATCTCTGATTTTCATGAACTATATATTACTGGAAAATAGACACAAAGATCTCAATTAGGTATTATAATAAAAGAACAGTGAAAGTGTAATTTAATTAAAAATTTAATCATGGCCCAATATTAGTTAATATAATATTATTATTGTCTCATCAATAAGTCAAATCAGACAAATCATAGGCTCACCTTGAAAGACAGCAAAAAAGTCTTTTGATAAAATGAAATATTTATAATTTTTTAAAATATCTTCATAAACTATTAACAGTATATTTTCTTAACATGATAGAGTATATCTGTATCAAAGAGTGGCCAACCTCATAGTGGATGTCAGAATCAATAGAGTCAATCTGCAATCCCAGTATATAAGGAAGGATATAAGAAGGCCTACTATTACCATTATAACATTTTTTGAAAGAGCAAAACAGTAAAATAAGATAAGAGAAAAGATGAATATTCATATATAAAAGGAGGCAATATGTAATAGGGCACCCAAGAAAATAAGCAGAAAATAATTACTATAATAAGTGATAGAGTTCATTAAGTTGGCTAATTACAAAAATATGCAAAAATCTCAGTGATTTTTCTTTCTTTACACCTGATATAATAATAAAAAAGAAAATCTCAAGGGAAGGTGAAGTGATTCACAATAAAATAGTAAAACATACAAAATTCTTATGAATAAACATAAAAATATTGTGGACCCCAGAAAAGCCATGTCCTTTAATTCTCATTCAATATTGCTGGGTGGGAGCATTTTGATTGTTCCCATGGAGATGTGACCCATCCAATTGTGGGTGGTAACTTTGATTAGATGATTTCCATGGAGGTGTGTCTCCACCCATTGAAGGTGGAGTTGCTTGCTGGAATCCTTTAAAAGAGGAAACATTTTGGAGAGAGCCCTTTTTGTAGAGCCACAAAAAAGTCAGCAGATGCCACCATGTTTGCTATGTGCCCTTCCAGTTGAGAGAGAAACATGAACTTCATCGGCCTTCTTGAACTGAGGTATCTTTTCCTGGATGCCTTTGATTGGACATTTCTATAGACTTGTTTTAATTGGGACATTTTCTCAGCCTTAGAACTGTAAACTAGCAACTTACTAAATTCCCCTTTTTAAAAGCCATTCTGTTTCTGGTGTATTGCATTCTGGCAGCTGGCAAACCAGAACAAATATACACAACTTCTAGAAAAAAAAAAACATTATCAAGGCACTGAAAGTTGATGCTAATAAATGAAGAGATGAATATGTACTAGAAAGGGTGAATTAATATTAGAATTATGTTGGTGCTTCCCTATTTAAACATAAATTAATAGAATTATTATACAATTTTCAATGGCTTTTTAAACTTAATTTTCTCAAACTCCAGAAGAATAAATTACTGATGATAATGAAGACAACTTAAGAAAAAGAAGATTGACATGTATTAAAAGATATAATATAGTCATAATTATAAAAACAATATCCTGTATTGCACAGATTTAGATGCAGGCAGAAATTAATGGAATTGCTCAGAAACAGACTCATGTATAGTTAATAATGTATTAAATGATAACATTGGCATTTTAAATCAGTAGAGAAATGATAGATTATTAAATAATTGGTTACACAATTACTGGCAAACAGAAAGAAGGAGCAACAGAAAGGGAAAGGGAAGGAAGGAAGGAAAAGAAAGAAAAAAATAATTTGGTTGTAACACCAGGCACAAGAGAAAATTGCAGTTACATTAATGTTTTAAATATAAAAATGAAAATGAAAGAGCATGTGAGGACAATGTAAAAGAATTTTTTTTTAATATTAAGGGCTAAAAATTTTTCTGAACATAACATCAAAACCTGAATCAATGAAGACTGATGAATTTGGCTACATAACATTTTCAACCTTCCTGTAGAGAAAGAAGCACAATAAAAAAAATTTGCAGCAAAATTGACAGCTGGTGAGTTTTATTGCTCTCCTGGAACTCTGATATAGTCATGGTGAACCTCTTCCCTTTTCTCAAATGGCCCACACTCTCACTCCTAAGTGTCTTTCTTCTGATAAGAAATTGCCATAGCTTTTCCCATAACCTTTCTGAAGGGTGATCTTTCAGTGTGTATCAAAAGTGTTTTTGCACTTTTGAGACCAAAGGCAGAGATGTTTATTATATCTAGAACCTAAATTTTCTGTAACACATAATCTAAATGAACCTGTCTGGATAGCTCATTTAAAAAACCCAAACACATGGAGCCCAGAAGAGGAATGAGGACTTGTAATTCTGTATAGCTTAATGCAATACTCAGATTCACCCCAGACTATGATGGGCTGATAATTAAAAAGTGTTGGTGGAGGCCCTTGAGGGACTGGAGAAAAAATATGGAACTAGTAAACTTTCCCATCTGGGTAACTTCTAGTACTCTCTCAAACATTAGGGACTCCCAATAAAATAAGCCAAGCACTTGATTTTGAGACTCACTCTTATGAAACTTATTTTTGCAGTGGTGAAGCTAAGACTACCTATAATTAGGCCTAAGAGTTGCTTCCAACTCTGTTTTCTTCCAATCAAAAACCTCTTTTGTTGCTCAGATGTGGTCTCTCTCTCCCTCTATCTAACCCCAACTCTGCAAGGAAAATCATTACCCTCCCCCTACGTGGGTCATAACATTCAGGGGTGAAAGTCTCCCTGACAACGTGGGACATGACTCCTAGGGATAAGCCTGAACCTGCACCATGGCGTCAACAATGCCCTCAGGACCGAAAGGGGGGAAAGAACTGTAACAAAACAAGATATCAATGGCTAAGAGAGTTCAAATAGAATTGAGAGGTTATTCTGGAGGCTACTCTAATGCAAGCTTCAGCTAGATATTGCTTATTTCCATGGTTTGCCAAACCCAACCCAAACCATTCCTGTTAACCCCAAAGATCACTCAGGGCTCTAACACTCTACAAAAGTTTCATGCACTAAGATTACTTTCCTGAAACCTATAACCTCCAGAGGGTTCCTAGGACAGGTAAGTCCTGAAACACAGAGGGGCCAGCTTCTTCAAGAATATCAACTAATTTCATCCCCCTCTTCTTTATTGTTGACACCCCTTTTCAACATGAAAAAGTTAGAATGGGCATAGCCCAAAGATCCCTATACAGTAGGTGAAGGATCAAAGGAGAAGGAGGAGGTTTAACAGAAAAAGTAGGATTTAACTAATGAGTATGATTGCTGAATCACTATACTGATATTTCTTTTATCTTCCAGTGTTTTGGAGCAGCTAGAAGGAAAAATCTGAAATTGTGGACTAGTAACTCATACCTAATTTTGAAATTTCTTCTGTAACTACTTGTTAAGATGTACTTCAAAAATTATTGCTTTTTCTTTTTGTGTGTATATATGTTATAGTTCACAATAAAAACGTCTTCAAAAAGTGTTTTGCACAGTCCTTGTCCCAAAAGACTCATTTTCCTTTCTAAGGAAAGAGACTCATACATATATATATTAATCAGGGTTTTCCAGAGAATGAGAGCCAACAGGATATAAATAAATGATATTTATAATTTTAACTTGGAGATTAATTATGGGAATTGGCTCATATGATCATGAGGATTACTGAGTTCCCAATTATCAGTCCATCCAAGGAACATTTTTACTTGGATTTGATTTAAATCCAAACCAAAATTTCAGAGTTTAATCACATATCTACATACACACACAAATAAGGTCCAGCTGTACTCATTATTGATGAGTATCTGCCTTCTCTTGGTATCTTATAGAGAACAAGAAATGTCCTATTTTCTTTCTATTTAAATTTTTGCTCTATTCCTTGTAACTACCTTAAGGGGAAATTTTTCTTTTCTTGAAATTCATTAACTCAGTTATCACCTACCTTTGGGGAGACAAATTACTATTTCTGGGGGATAATTTGGCCTTATGCATTAAAATGCCCTCCATAGAGACCATGGGGAAGAAAAGAAGGCTTCCATAGTTGTCATGGCAGCAGTAGGAACACAGATCTTGGGGCCTCAACCTCCACACTCCCTAATTAGTTTCCCCTTGGGGCCATTTGAAGGGAGCCTGTTCCTCAGAAATGAGTGGTAGGAAGGCAAAGGCTATGCCCATTGACCCCTAGTTGCAAGTCCACTAGAAGACTTTCATAGTTGGTTACTAGCTTCCCACTGTTACAAGGAAGGGTTAAGTAATCAGCAACACAGCTATTAAATACTAGATTTGCACTGAACTGATCTAAAATAAGCTCCTTTCTCTTCTGGAAACTGAAGTGCTCTAAATTTTGAAATGCATTAACGTTTTGTATTTGCATAAAAATCTCACATCCCAAAGCAGTCTGCATTTTTGAAAGTCTTTTTCTGAAATGCCAAGTTGAATTTGGCATGATTTAATAATACGCAACAGACAGCAAAAGATAATAATAATAATACTAGCCTGGTCACCCAGCAGAATGTGTGGAGATTAGGGAAACTTTTAGTCTTTCCTTCCCCTCAGGAAAGCAGGAGCAATCCTTATTAGAGTCAGAGAATGGGTGAAATCTTGCATTTTCTGAAACTTTGCCATGATTTTTGCAATTACTTCATCTATACCTGGTTGAAGGGGAAAATTCCAGGCAAGGTAACAGGAACTTGAAGAAGCCCAGAATGTTGGAATTGAAAAGGATGCCACCGTGCGTTCTAATTCCCCTGTTTTACAGAAGAAGAAACTGACACCTAAAGAGGTAATGTGAATTACCTGCCACCACCCAGTAAAATGGTGGCAGAGTGAGCTCTTAAACACACACCTCTGTATTTCTTTGGGTCACAGCCAAAGAAATCTCAGTGTGGTAGGAAGTGTGCAGCCTGGTAGCATTTATCTCATTTATTTCTCACCACAGTACTCCGAGGTACTACTGCTCATTCCCCTTTCACAGTTAAGGACACTGAGCCTCTGAAAGGTGAAGAAACTTGGACAAGATCCCATTGTTAGTAAGTGGCAGATCCAGGACCTGAAGCCATTTCTATGCAACTCCAAAAGCAGAGATTCCAATTACTCCAGTAGGCTGCAGGTAATTCTATCATGCCCTCCTCCTCCACTTGCTTATGCTAACTGCTCATAGGTTACCTAAAATAAGTTTTTAAAAAAATTCCATAAGACCACATACTATATGCTTGGAACAAAGAACTAGTTCCCACCCTTTTATCCCTTTATCCATCTGTATATTTTATAAGGACCAATATTATGAGGCAATATTTCTACCCATATTTAGGAAATGAATAAGCCTAAGTGGCATATACGCCATTCAGATCCTCAAGCCACCCTGTTACTGAGTGCCCATCACATATAATGAAATTTAATATATCTGTAGTC
>PVIY010041311.1:0-21731 GCA_004026745.1 Myrmecophaga tridactyla
GGAAACTCACAGTTCCCCCCTCAGCTGGCAGCATGTACCACCCTGCAATACCTCAAGGTAGGGAAGATTGTCCAGCATCCCTGAGAGCTATATTGCCACAGTCTCAGGATAGACAAGAAATAAATGCTGCAGTTAAGAGTGGAGTGGGAAATAGAAATTTATATAACCTTCTAAATATAGGAAGGTCCTCTTTCTTGGTGTGGGAGTTAGAGGTGATCTTGGGAAGACACATGTGAGTATTGTGGGCATGCTGGTTACGCTGCCTTCACAGAAACAGTCCAGAGTGCCTTCAGTGGTTATGAAGCAAATGCATTCATGGGTGAAAGCAGTCTTTGCCCATCACTTTCATTTTACTTCACTTAGTCACAAATGATCAAGGTAATTCAATTTTTCCCCCCTTCAAAGGTGAAGCCAGTGTACTCTCTCAGTGAGCTAGACTAATCAGTGGGACCAGGTAAATACGTCATGTAATATGTGGAAATTGGTTACTTAATGCTTTTGAAAAATGGAGCAAGGGAGAAATTATAATGTTGCAATATGAACTTCCCATTGGGCCTTCCTTAGGGAAAGCTATGACTACTCTGAAATGGAACTTAGTGTTATATCCTTGTAGGATGTTTTATAAAGCTTTTTCAATTTATTTCTCTTAGAGGCAGTTACCTCTAGCCATCAGCCTTACTCCATCCCATGTTTAGTATGCAATTTGAGCCGCAAGGCCCACACCACCAACAGCTGAAAAACTTTGTTCTGCTTTTCTGTCTTTTGGAGCCATGATAAAACTGTGATAATAGTCTTTAAAATCCTGGGGCAACTACTATTTTCTCATTTGAAACTTGGTTTCTAAAGTTGAACCTAAAGAGTCTGTCAGATTTTCTGTTTAATCATGGTTTTTAGATTCTCCTTTTTTTTTTTTTTTAAACAAATACTCCTTCTGATGTGAACCTGAAAAGTAGTCTGTGCTGACCTATGTGAAAAGCTTACACCATAGCAACTAATGTATAGCTTATATGAAAAAGTTTTTTCTTTTTCTTTTTTTTTTTTTTTTTGGTGGCAGTCTGGTGCTGGCCACATTTGAGTTTCAAAAACTGTTCATATATGTAAACAGCCCTGCAGCTGTAATCATGGCTTTACTCATTTTATTTATTAATTTTTGTAAACTTATCTGAATCAGTTCTAAAGGAGTATTTGAGAGACTTACTTCCTTTTTCTTTACCATTACATTATATAATAACCTTTTCCTAAAACACAGTTTTGAGGTACTGATTAACTTAAATTGTATATGGAGCTGTCAAAAGAACAGCAATGCTGTATTGTAGTTATGTATATTCATGTATAGTATGTCTTAGTTCCCAGGTAAATGTGCTTTTATAACTGGATAAATAACTCCTTTTAAAAATTCCAGCTAAACATAATTGGGTGAGTAATAAATATAGTAGAGAATTCACTTTGGGGGGGGGGAAGAGTAGTTGTTCACAAGATCTTTATTGGCCCTTAATTGAACATGATGCCAAAATGGATATTTTTAGTCTCTCTGCATGTGAAATTTGGTGTAAGAAGATAGAACTATAATGCATACAGTATAAGGAAGGATAGACATAGTGCTTTGTTCACTATAATTGCAAAGTTGCCAAAATAGCTGAAGCTTAATTACTTGACTTGCCTTGATTTATAGGACTGGGGCTTGGAGAAAAGGAGCAGATGTTCCTCTAACACTTTGATTATAGAAGCCGTATATATACGGCTATATATATACTATATCAAATATATATATAGATTTGATTTTTTATTTGTAGCTCAAAGCAATTGTTTAAATTTAACTTTTCTAAGTTTTCAAAGCAACAAAATTTTTTTCCAACAAGAAGAACTTAATGTCATGAAGGATCGTGACATGCAAGGAAAAGCCAGCTTACTGCCACTCTCCCTTACTTTGGCCGTTAGGGAGAGTTGTTGCCTTTCATTGAGGCAAATTGTTCATTGCATTTCATTGAAGCAAATTGTTCACTTGTCTGGAAAAACTGAATCCTTGAAAAAAATAAAGAAAATGAAAAAAAATTAAGTATACTTAATACCCAAAGGTATTCGATAATCAATTTTTCCCTAGTTCAGAGAGTATAATGTTTAGCCTCAAAACCCCTACATTGTAATGGACTCTGCATTCATTTACTTATTTGACATACTGCCACAAAGTGTTCACTATTAAACTCCAACAGCTTTTAATTTTTATTTGGCATTTTAAAATACCTTCTACAAACATTTTATTTGCTTCCTAAAGACTTGGGGATTCTATGAGACCCTGAATTTAGAAAAACATCTGGTCTACCTCAGTTAAGTGTTGACTGCTTAAGAGAGTGAACTGAAGTGATCATCACAGCCATAAAATGGTTTGATTAGGAAGGATTTATACAATGTTTACAAATCTGGAATCAAGGATTTTATCTGAAAGTTAAAATTTAGATATTAGAGAAAATATTTAATTCAGATATTTTCAAGTTTTAAAGCTTAACTTGTTTACCTACTAAAAATAAAATAGCTAGTTTTTCTGCTTATCGAGTTCACTGACGTGATAGACCCTAGTTTGCCATATTTCTCCCATAAAGTTTTATGTGTGAAAGAATTATACCAGAATATATTTGGGGTGGGATATTTTGTTGGGTAAGCTTTTTGTTTTTCTGTTTTTAACCTTTAATAAGCTTCCAACTATTGTTTTGGAACAAATTATTTATTGGCATTATGCTTTTCCCTTTTTCTTTGCAGTTTTAGAGAGTAAAATGAAAAATTGTACACTCCGATTTTAGCCTTCCTAACATAATTATCCTCTCTAGAAATTTTTTAAATTTAAATTACCTTCACAAAATCCTTTTTATAGTAAAACAGCATTTATCCTCTCACCAAGCCCCATGCCAAATTCATCATAAAGAAGGAAAACTCAGCATAAGTTATTCAAATAGTGCTTATAATTTTAGGGGGTGGGGGGAAGGAAAAACTTAGTAAATATTCCAGCCGGTCGTTTTGTGCACAAGGCTTCAGTCAGAACATAGAAAAAAAAAAAAAAAACATTCTATGAATGAAATATTGTATGTTCAGATTTTATAAAAGACATTTTTAAAAGCCCAATTTACAGCCGTATATTTTCTTATGATGTAATTTATGAAAAAGATGTCTGTACTAACAGGTGCTGTAACACTACTGTTGTTGGATTTTATTGTTTGGTGATAAATGTATACAATATTTCTAAGGGGAAGCTATGTACTGTGATGTAAAAGTCTGGGCAAAATGTATATAATCCTTGTATATAATTGTGTATTTGATTATAATTACTGATTGTAAAGATTTAATAAAATATGTAAATATTCTAGCCTTGTTTTAATTTGAGTTTTTAGCATCAGTGTGCACATCTTATTCCTTGATATTTTTTGAAAAATTTTCCCCACTTTGTCTTCCCTTTTAAAAAAAATTTACGTTTTACCCCAGGGGAGTGAATTGGGGGGGGCATCTTATGATGTAGAACCTCAAGCACACATTGAACTGTTCCACAACTCATCTAGTGCTAAGTGTTCTCAGAGTAGGGGTAGAGAAATAATTCACAGTGTCAACATTGGTAACATGCTTATTATTTGGTTTCCTTATATTGATAAAATCAGTTGTTTCAATATTGTCATCAAAAGTAAAACCAAACCTTCCTATCAATTCCAGTGAAGCCATTTCCTTTCAGCTCCTTTCAGATACTGTGGTACTATGCTTCTCTTCATACTGTTCCAGGGTTTCTAAGCACAGATACTTGAAAGGCCTCATAACAATCACTATGATTTATTGATAATTGCTGTCATTAAAGATGAGCAAACTGAGTCTTAAACAGTTCTGAGCATCTTAGCAGTCTCACATTTAGTATCTGTGCAATGGGATGGGAGCCCTGGTCTAAATCCAGAGCCAAGCTCTTTCCAGTGAACCACATATTCTCTTCCTTTCTCAACCCTTTCCACCACTCTTCCCATCTTCAGTTTCCTCCAGCCTTTGACCCAGCCACTAACTTCCCACCTGACAACTTTCCCTCATGCAGGATTGAGGTTTACAGTGGTATCCACTCTTAGGCTTTCTGGGTATTAATCCCAATCTCATTCTCATGTCTCTATTCCTCCAGGATCATACATCACTTTAAAAAGAGTTCAATTATCTAATAATGTCTTTTAAAAGATTTCGAAGGCAAGTCTGCTTTTCTTCTCTGGGTGAAGCAAACTTCAGAGGCTTATCAACTAAGAGGGAGCTAAGTAATTTAAGGGTTAATTGAGAATAGTAAGTATCAGTGTTTGCCTACTAGCAAGACTTAAACTTCTCAAACCTAAAGAGGTGGCCTTGCTCTTATTAGCCGGGAACTCTACATCTACCCTCTTCAATGAAGTGGCAAATGAGAGACCACTGCTCGGGATTCTTTTAATCCATAATAGAATGCATTCATCATCCCTGATAGCAGTGGAAGAATTGTTTCAGAAATGCTATGGTATGTGCGCTTTTCTACTCTCAACTCATGCTCAGTGATACTGTCCTTAAGGCAGTGTCCTTGAGATAGCAGCAGCAGGTGATACTAATAAAATGTTCTCCCTGGGTGTAATAGTGGGGTGTGACTTCTTAATAAAACAAACCAAAAAATTAACTTTTTCCTCCAATGGTTGAGGACAGAACCAGTTCTTAAATAGAATAGGTACCTAACACTGAGGGACTGACTCCCCCCTTAGCCCCTTACTCCCATACTGGAGATTCACAGCAATATATCTTACTTAGGAATTTCCCCAACTTTATCTTTTCTGAGCCTCTAAGAAAAGCCACTGGCTTTTGGGTTTCAAGAGGCAATCTGACAAACACTACAAGCTTGCTTATCATAGCTCCCATTTCTCCCTCTCCCAGCATTCTCATCTGTAAGGTGGATGGATCTCTCAGTCAGTGTCAAAACATCTATTCTTAGAAGGGCTAAACTGTCCATGCAGCCACTCCTGCCTCAGATGAGGACTATTGTGCTAAATTTAATTGTATGCCAACCCCAAATGTCTTAAAGTTTAAAAAAACATTTTAAAAGGCCCGTGATCTCTCTTCCAACCAAATCTTTTTCCCTCACTTCAACAATTCTTCAGAACTCCAAGCTTCTACTTTCTCATAAACCATCAATCTGCCTCAGCCTAACTCTCTTTACCCACATAATCTTCATCTCTAACTAACTGACCTGGCAAAACCTTAAATCTTACTAAGCCCAGCTACCCACTCATTCTAAACCTAACTTAATGGCTAATGGAACTGATGGTATTACACCCTATTTCTGACTGGCCTTTCTCAAAGGGGTTCAATATTTTTGGAAATTCCAACTACATCTCTCTAGTTAATTTATTTTACCAATTTGTGACAAAAATTTCACACCACCTTTCTTTAGAAATCTCACAAGCTCCCCTGTCCCTTACCTGATGACCTCACCACATACTTCATTAAGGGAACAGATACAGATGAGAACTACCTCAACTTCCACCAACCATTTTGCCTGCTGAATGCACACAACCTGTATTTGCATTTATTAGGATAAAAGTTTCCCTGTACATACCCTAGGTCTTTTTCTACTTTTTCTACTGAGATATTGAAGAACTGGACCCCAGACCCAAGCCAGATGGACTACGAAGTAGAAGAACCAGATCGTCAGACTCAACCTGACCACAAAAGTAAAGGGACACTCCCTTTCCCCTACTAACTACTCCTTCCCTTGGAGGGAACGTCAGATTGCTTCCATCATTTGATATTGTAAATGCAAATATTGGGTACTATACAAAATCAGGCATGCCTCATCTGAAATAATCCGGAAAACATGCTGACTTAAACTCCTTTCCTTTCAGAGAACTTGAGCAATAAAATATTCACCAAAGTTCTATGTAACAAGCTCTTTTCCTTATATTTTTTTGTTTTTGTTTGTCTGTTTTTATTCCTACTGCTAGTAAAAACAGTTGATACAATCTTTTTAGAAATCAATTCAGCAGAACATAGCAAGTACTTTAAAACTATTTCCTTTTAACTCAGTCATCTGCTAAGCATCTAAGGAAATAATTTAAGATGCAGATACAGATTTTCATCCTAATTTTGTAAGTAAAAGTTGAGATACAATCCAAATGTCTTTAGGTAAAAGTTAAGTATCACATATCAGTAAAAATAATGTGCATTCATTAAAATGAGGTTTAAAAAGAGTTTTAAATAATTAAGAGCATGCTTTTTAATGCTAATTAATTCAGCAGATTGATTGCCTTCCTAAATGCAAGGCACTGAAATAGGCCCTGGGAACACAGTGATGCTCAAGACAGTTCCAGACCTTGTTCTCATTGATTTACAGTCAAATCCAGAAGCAAGACATTGAAGAAGTAATTACAAATGTGATGAGGTTTATGAAAGGAGGAGATACTGATACCATGGAAGCATCCAACTTGGGTTGCTAACCTGGTGCAGGTCAGGAAATCTTGTCGGAGGAGTGGGATATAAGCTGAAATCTCGAGGAAAGGAAGGTGGGACAGAGGGAACATCTTGTTCATAGGCCCTCAGATAGGAGAGGGCATAATGTGTCAGCAGAAATTGAAAGAAGCCCAACATGGCTGGGAGGGAGAGAATGTGGAAGAAGCCTAGAGCTAGGCTGTGATGGTCACTGAGGGTTTTGGATACTTTAGCTCCAAAGATGAGGATGGTTTGCCTTTCCAAAGATTAAGTTTGTGGACTCTAGTAGGGATTTGGGACTTTGTTCTAAGGGCAATGATAAATCACTGAAAGGTTTTAAATTGGTCACTGGCATGATGAAGTATAATTCTAAGTGAAGAAGAATCTAGAATTGTATATAAAGTATGATCTCAGCTATGATATATATATATATATATTCATTATTTATAGTAGATGACATTGACTTACTGACTCAACCAAGACTCCCTGAGCACCTCCTATGTACCAAGCATTATTTTATAACACCTGGGGCTTACAGCAGTGGACAAAACATAATAAAGAAGATAGAAAATAGTAAGCAAATGGAATAACCAATTTGGGAAGGAAAATAAATGATGATGATGGGGTAGAGAGGGAGGGGTGGAAATGTGCATGCAGGTGAGGTTCTATTTTAAATAACCAAAATATTAACAGTAGTTATATCCAGATCATAGGCCATTGTTATTTTCTTATTATAGCTGTCTGTATTTTCATAAATTTTCAAAATGAGCATCATGAATTTAATAATAAAAAGTCTGTTAAACAATTTTAAAAATTGAAAAGAAAAATATCACATCAGAACCCTCCCATCTGTGCTTCTGCAGAACAGCCCCATGTGCTGTTCTGATTCAATTTATTGAATCATAATTAATTCAGTTTAATCAGTCCCATATGTACTGCACATGTGCAAAGAGGTCAGGTGCTGGGGATAAAGAGAGAATCCAGTCTTTGGCCCCAAGGAGAAAATCTGCCACAGACAAAAAAAAAGTATGCCATAATGCAGTAGGAGCTGGGCTGGAGGTAAGTATGAGGTGCTGAGGGAAGGCTTCCTGCAGCAGGTAATAGTAGACCCGACTTTTGAAGAACAAGGTAGTAGTAGTCTGGAGAAAGGTACGGGGTGGGAGAGCTAAGAGGGAAAAGAGGGCTTCCCTTTCAAGTAGAAGTCAAAGCAGGTGGCAAGTTCTTGATTTCAAGGACCTGCATAGGGTTCAAACAGCTGCAATAGAGGGCATGAAGTTTGGAAGAGGGGAGGCAAGAAAGAGGGAAGGAGGATACCACTTCTCGAAAAGCTGCACTGCCATGGTAAGATGATTCAATCGTAGTCCAAATGCAGTAGGGAGTATTACAAAGCTCCCCACTGCATTTGGAATAACTTAATCAGAATTAAACAAAGAAATGAAGTAATCAAATTCATGTTTAAGAAAGAGATTCTAGAAAGAGTTTGTAGCAACAGATGTTTTAAGCTTATAGGTTTATTTTATTTGATTTTTTCCTAAATGTTATTTTTTAACATTCACCCCCCTTTAAGTGTACGGTTGGATAGATTTTGGCACGTGTATAAATAAAGTCATGTAACCACAACCATAATCAAGACATAAAATGTTTTCATCACTCCCCAAAAGTTCCCTTGTGTCCCTTTTAGTCGATATCCTCCCCCATTCTGAGTCACTGGCAATCAGTGATATGATTTCTAATCATGTGGTCTTGCCTTTTCTAGTGTTTCATATAAATGGAATAATACTGCATGTAGCCTTTTGGGTCTGGCCTCTTTCACTCAGAACATTGCTTTTGAGATTTATCTGTATTGTTGCATCACAATATCATTCATTTTTATTGCTGAGTGATATTCCATTATATGGACATACTATAGTTTATTCATTTACTAGATGATGGACGTTTCCAGTTTTTGGCTAATAGTAAAAGAACTTTATGAATATTCATGTCTGAGACTTTGTGTGTAATATGTTCTCATTACTCTAGAAGTGGGATTGCTGGGCCATTTAGTACATGCATTTTTAACTTAATAAAAAATCATCAATCTTTCCCAAAGTGGCTGCATTATTTAGCATTCCCACTGATAATGAAAGAATGGGTATTCCAGTTGCTCCATATCCTCACGAGCACTTGGTATCTTTTTGTTAGCACAATCATGCAATGAATGTCAGTAAACATTAATACTTGGGTGGGATTATTTCATTGGGATATATGACCAGGAGCAGAATTGTTGAATTATAGGGTATATAGATAGTTTCCAATGTTTTCTTCTATTCATATTTGTACAATCTTTATTTCGGTCTAAAATCCATTTAGAATCCATCCATGTATGATTGGGAAGAAATCCAATTTTGTTTCTCTCCATTTAGTGATTTAATTTTCTCAATATCCTCTACCTAGCAATCCACCCCTTTTCCCCCATCAACTTGTGGTGCCACTTATAATATATTAAATATATAGATATCTGTCTCTGAATTTTCTATTCTCTGTTTGGTCCATTGTCAGTTCTTATACCAAGATGATCATATTTTAATTCTGTGGCTTGGAGGATATCTTCATATCCAGTATGACTAGTCCTCCCTTTAACTCTTTTTTTTTTAGCATGGGCAGGTACCAGAAAATGAACCGGGGTCTCTAGCATGGCAGCAAGAATTCTGCCACTGACCTCCATTAACTCTTTTTTTCCTAGGGTTAACTTAGTGATTTTTGGACCTTTTCTCCTCTACATAACTTTTAGTGCACTTTATCAAGTTCCTGAGAAATAGGCAGCTGGAATTTTGATTGGGATTGCATTGAAAAATATATACAAATCTATTTGGGAGGGAAAGAGGGAGAGAGAGAGAGAGAGACAGAGAGAGAGAGAGAGAGATTGAGAGAGAGAGAGGGACAGAGAGAGAGAGATTGAGAGAGAGAGAGAGATCTTTCAAATGAAATTTAACCCTCTGATACTTTGGAATGCCTTTGCATGTATTCAGCTAATCTTTTATGCCCTTTATAAGAGTTTTAAAATTTTAAGTCCTCGTGAGAACAAAAGGTTAACTTCGCCAAGATTAATTCCCTGCTTTAAAGATCCTTCACAGAGCCATATAACCCAAGAGATGGAGTCCTTCTTCCAAAGTCTGACATCAGATCTGCTAGATCCCAAAATGCCATGGCACACCCAACTCCCCCTGATATATGCTGTTCCCACAAGCCTAGGGGGTACATTCTGCTGATTTGCCTTTTTGTTCAATCAGTGTAGATGCTGTACAGGTTTTGTGGTCATAAGTACTTGGAATCTCAGGTAGGACATGAGATTTTGTTGGTTTGTCCAGAGTGAATGGTATCTTACTTTTATATCTCATTATTTTGTAGATCAGAAATGTGGACAGGGCTCAGCTGGGTGTTTCTGCTGCTCCACTTGGCATCAACAGAGGTCGCTTGGTAGTATTCAGCTGACAGATGGACTGGTCTGGAGAGTCCAAATTGATTTTGCTCGCATGTGTGGTACCATGTCAAGAATGGCTGGAAGGCTGGACTCAGGTGAACCTGTCTGTTGAAGGCAGGTACATGGGACCTCTCTAGCAAGGCAGTTTAAGAAGTTAAGACTTAATAGCTGTTCAGTCTCCAAGAACAAATATTCCAGTAAATAATGTGGAAACTGCACAATTAAAAGTCACCTAATGTTTCTTCTGCCATTTTTTTTGTATGCTGCAATGTGGGGTCACATTTCATTCTTTTTTCCATGTGAGTATCATGTTATGACAGCATTATTTGTTGAACTTTTTTTGGGGGGGGGGGTGAAGTGCATGGGCCGGGCATCAAACCCGGGTCTCCTGCATGGCAGGCAAGAATTCTACCACTGAACTACCCTTGCATCCCTGCCATGCTCTATTGATCGAAGCAGTCAAAAACTCACCTAGATTCAATGGGAGGGGTAAATTTGCAGCCATATTATAAAACAGTCCCAATGTTTTTTGGTTGATTATTGCTGGCATAGAGAAATACAATTTATTTTTGTAGGTTGATTTTTGTATCTGACAAACTTGCTGAATTCTCTTATTAGCTCTAATTGTCTATTGATTCTATTGGTTTTTCAAGGGAGATGATCATATAATCTTTATATAATGCTCTTTTATCCCTTTCTGGGCTTCCAGTACTCTGGAAAACAGGAGTAGTCAGAATAAGCATCCTGGTCTTGTCCCTGATTTTAAATAAAAAGCATCTGAAAATTTTCCCCTAAGTATGTCATTTACTGAAGTTTACTAAGTTAAGGAAGTTTGTGTCTCTTTCTAACTTGCTAAGACATTATTTTAATCATAAATAAGGTTAAACTTTATCAAATGCCTCTTTCCCCACATTAGCTGACTTTTCTATTTGTATCTTTTCAATGTGGTGAATTACAGTTATCCTTGAATTCCTGGAATAAATTATATTTAATCATGATATGTTATTTTTAATATGCTGTTGGATTATTTGTATTGTATCTAGAAATTTTAGTCTATGTTCTATGTATAATGGGCCTGTAATTTTCTTTTCTCATATTGTCCTAATCTGGTTTTGTAATTAAGACTATACTAGTCTCATAAACTGAGCTGGACAGTGAAATTTCTCTAATATTGGTTGATCTAATCAAGTTCTCTATTTCTTATGTCGATTTTGGAATTTTATAGTTTTCTAGGAATTTATCCATTTTATCTATGTTTTCAGTTTATTAGTGTTTGGTTATTCATAATGCTATTTTCACATTTTAAAATATCCCTGATGTACCTAGTTATTTCCCCTTTCTATTCTATATTTTGGTTTGCATCTCCTAACTTTTTGTCATGATAGTCTTGATAAATGTCTGTCTACCTTATTAATCTTTTGAAAGAATCAATTTGCAGCTTTTATTCCTATTGTCAGAGGTCTCAAAGACCACCCTCAGGCTCAGTGATTTTGCCAGGAGGACTCACAGAATTCAGAAAAGCTGTTATAGTGAGATTTTTTTTACAGTGGAAGGATTATGGATTAAAATTAGCAGAAGTAAAAGGCACATAGGACAGGGTTCAGGAAAAACTAGGTATAAGCTTCTAGTTGTCCTCTCCTAGATTCTAACAGACAGTGCTCAAATCTCCCCACCAGTTGTATGACAGCATATATAGAGAACTGCCAACCAGGGAAGCTCCTCTGAGCTTTGAAATTCTGGGCCATCACATAGACATGGAGCATCTACAAGCTGACCTTAGCTACTCAGTCTCCAGCCTATCTGAGATTAAACAGACCTCAGGTAATAAAAGTTCCTCTTCTGAATCTAATTCAGACTTTGTTTCCATCATCTGGTCTGGTCAGACACCAACTCTGCCTCACCATTACTTCTTCCTTCTGTGGTTCCTGTGGATCCTTTGTCTCTAGGAGCTATATCAGAGCTACATACCCACTAGATACATTTATGAGCCTCAGCTCACCAATGGCTCCTTTGAGTTTCAGCAACACCTTTAATAGGCTTTTCAATGACCTTCCTTATAGGCCTGACAATAAAAAGGGCCACCACTTTTGAACCCTCACAAGGCAGTAACATATACTGGGCACTCTAATGGATGATTCCCTGTCCATATGATTACCTTGCAAGTTATCTGTAGTTTTATTTTAGAGATGGGGAAAAATAAGGCTCAGCAAAGATAGGTAGTTTTCCCAAAACCATAAAACCATTTAGATGGATCTGGGATTGAGCCAAGACTAAGCTGATTTCTACCACACAGGCTGCCTCTCCTGACCGTGTAGAATAGCCAGTTTCAATTACAGTCAGAATGGACAAATATAGGAAACATCTACAAATCATACAAGAAATCCTCTTACAGTAAGGTGTATCAAAATGAAAGGGCCATGTCTCAGCTTGTCACTGGTCTGAAAAAAAAGGAGTTGACCTACTCATCTTTGTCCTGCCTACTTCAAGCACAGTACTTGGCTTCTGAGGGGCACTCACTAAACACCCTGTGGGGTGAATTGAATGAAATACCTGGTTCCAAATGTTTCCAAAAATCACATCTATCCTAAAAGGGCTAGGATTCACAATCACTAAGAAATATCAAAGAAATGATGCAGCAGTTTTGAAGACAGTTGTACAAAGGTAATCCTATATATATATATAGGAAGTCGATATTGAAGAGAACACAAATTATATAATAATCTCAGAATTTTAGAGCCAAAAGATTTTTGTGATAATCACATCATCAATTCTCCTTATTCGACAGAAAGAGAGAGAGAGGAGCCAGAAATGGGGAGTTACATGACCAAGGTCATACGTATCCAGGATTGATTATGCCTTTACGAAACTTAGAAGTTCTGGTGCATCTGCTTCAAACTCATTACTGAGGCTGTGTAGCACCAGAAACTTTAGCAAATTTAATTAATATTCAGCCAGTGAGATAATTAGTAATTTCAGAGCTGCCCCCGAGGTGCCGCTGAAACTCCAGGGCTCTCTATTAGCACACAGTTTCAAAACTACTAACTTAGATAATTTATTGTTCATTATTTAAACTTTCAGTACATCCAAGCAAAAATCTCTTTTAAATTTCTGAAAACTGGCTATTTTCCCTAGGGACATGTTTTCTTCCTTTCTTTCTTGATGAATAAACCCTATTAATGAAAGAATACATCGCATTACTTTCTTTTGTGCTGTTATGCATCTGAGTTAACCTGTGTGGGGTGCAAGCTCAGAATGGTGAGGATGAGAGGCAGGTCCTTCCCTGGGTGGACCTACATTTGGGTGGCAAACCCAGCATCCCCAAGTGTGGTGGTTTTGATATGTTATGTGCCACAGACAGGACCATGTTCTTTTAATCCATTCCTGTGAGTGCAGAGCTATTGTGGGTGGGACCTTTTAGTTAGGCTATTTCAACTGAAGTGCAACCCCTCTTGTTCTGAGTGGGTCTTGATCCTTTTGCCAGAGCCCTTTAGAAGAGGATAAAACATATACAGAAGCTAAGAGATGAGATTAAGAGATGAAATTCAGGAAGCATCCAGAAAGACTGAAAGATGGAGCAGCCAGAAGCTGAAGGCAACAAAACCCAGGAGAGAAGAACCAGCAGACACTGCCGTGTGCCTTCCCATGTGACAGAGGAGCTCAAGCTCGTGGGCAGCCTGTCTTCAGAGCTGGCTATTATCCTGTTCATGTCTTGAGTTGGACATTTTCACAGCCTAAGAACTGTAAATCATAAGTTAATAAATCCCCATGGTAAAATCCAACCCCTTTCTGGTCTATTGCATTCCAGCAGCTTTAGCAAACTCAAACACCAAATTTTGTGCTGATGGCAGAAGTGGTTCACTTTAGACCCAACTCACTAAATTAGTCAACACTTTAAAATTGGAAATTCTAAGATAGTGTGCTCCAGGAATGAATGATAAGCAACCAGGTACCATTATTGTTCCCTTTTAACAATGAAGAAGGAGAGGCTTAGCAGTTAGGATTTTTAACTTCAACCAAAGAAAAAAACTCTCACTGAATTAAGCAGGAAAAAAGGAAAGAAAGAAACAGAGAGAGAGAGAGCAAGAGAGAGGGAGGGAGGAAGGGAGGAAGGAAGGAAGGAAGGGAGGGAGGAAGGAAAGAAAGAGGGAGGGAGAGAGGGAGGGAGAGAGAGAGAGAGAAAGAAAGAGAGAGAGAAAAAGAAGGGGGAGGAGAGAAGGTGGGAGGGAAGGAAGGAAGAAAGGAAGGAAGGGGGAAGAAAGGATAAAGAGGAGAGAAAAAGAGAGAAAGAAAGGAAGGAAGAAGGGAGGGAGGGAGAAAGAAAGGAAATGGAAAGAGAGGAAGAAAGAGGGAAGCAGGGAAAAAGAAAGAATGAGAGAGAAAGAAAAGAAGGAAGGAAGGAAGGAAGAAAAGGACTTAGAAAGAAGGAGAGAAGCCTCTCAGAGGGTCCCAGTGGTGGCAAGAAAGGGAGCTGTGGGAGGGCAGTTGATATTTTCTCAGCCTTTATTATGTACACTGTAGAATTAAGATTACAAACTCTGCAGCCACACTGCTGAGCTGCGATCCTGGATCCACTTTTCGCTCCCTGTGTGACCTTTGCCATGGGCCTTTCGGTTTCCTCATCTGTAAAGTGGAGACAATAATAATAGAATTCATCTCAAAGGATCCCTGTGTTCAAAGCAGTGAGCCAGTGCCTCCTGCATCCTAAGAACTCCACGCAACAGTGCCAGTAGCTTCTACATAAAGGGCTCTACCAATGTGCTTTCAGCTCCCCCACCCCACCCTGCCCCCATTTCCTGCAGAAAGTGTCCTGAAGCTTCATGGCTGGGAGATGCTAATGGTATGATGGCTTTGTGCCAGCACTGGGGACAGCTCTGGCGAGTGATCAGAGCTCCCAGCTATGATGTCGCCAGGTGGAGATGTGCAGTGAGTAACACTAAGTAAAGTTCACTGAAGTAAATTTTCTCTGATCCTTTCCAACCAGGCTATAATAATAGCATATAACTGTTTCATTGAGAAAAGAGCAGAGATTGCAATCCAAGTCATTTTGATTCTAGGGTGTGCATTCTTAACTCTTGTGCAAAAGTTTCCGAAATTATTTGTGTACCACTGGCATGATTTTTGCTATCTTAATTCATTCTCATGTTATTCCATGAATCCATCTGCTTTTTTAAAGAAAATTTATTACAGAAGGAAATTTTATATGACCATTGTCCTAGTTTGCTAGGTGCCGGAATGCAACACAGCAGAGATGGATTGGCTTTTAATAAAAGGGGATTTTTTTTCATTAGTTCTCCAGAGAAAAGGCAGCTAACTTTCGTCTGAGGTTCTTTCTTACGTGGGAAGTTTGGGGGTAGTCTCTGCTGGCCTTCTCTCCAGGCCTCTGGGTTCCAACAGCTTTCCCCGGGGTGATTCCTTTCTGCATCTCCAAAGGCCTGGGCTGAGCTGCGAGGGCTGAGATGAAGTATGCCGAGCTGCTTGGGCTGTGCTACCTTGCACTCTCTCTTTTAAGCACCAGCCAATTCAGTCAAACGTCATTCATTACAGCAGGCATGCCTCCTAGCTAACCGCAGATGTAATCAACAACAGATGAGGTTCACGTACCATTGGCTCACATCCACAGCAACAGAACTAGGTGCCTTCACGTGGCCAAGTTGACAACTGAATCTATTACCACATGTCCACCCCTTGTCAATTTGGCAACTACACGCATCACCTTAAACAACATTAAGGTGCAAAAAATTATCTCCTGGCTGCAGATCTGTGAATCTCAAAACAAGTGGTCTGGTGCCAATATGCAAAGGAGGATATTCATGGGATACAGGTTTTCATTTCCATAGGGAGAAATTAGAGGAACACAGATGTAAAACCTGAAGGGCAAACACCATTGGATTTCAAAGTCTGAAAGTCATTCATCCTTTGGCTTTAGAAAGCGGCAGTCCCACCGTTTCTGAGGGCCTATGCAGTGGACCGCCTCTTTTCAAATCAACCTTGGGGAATATCGAGGAGACCACCTTTTTCTCGTCTCCACTCTCTTCAGGCATCATGGCCACCCCTGGGCTCTCTGCCATTTCTGGGGCACACGCTCAACCCCTCTATGTGGTGGCAGCCAGGCTCTCCCCAGTCCCCCAAGGAGCGTGCTGTATCTTCTCCAAGGCCTGAGGCTGCATGACTCTTCCACTGCAATGAGGTGGGACACTCATCCTCACCCTTCAGGGTAAACTCACCCTCTCCATGTGTATAGGTGGGTCCACTCTTCTGGCCAACGTTTCTTGGCTTCACACCCGAGCTTCCATGGTTCTCACTCTGCAAACTCCAATTTTTTTCCTTTTGTGTCCTCCTTTGTCAAGGTTGGCAGTAGTTCCATTTACACCTACAGTCTCTTCAAGCACTCCAGGACTTCTCCATCATTCTTTTCACAGTTCCTCCAAAATTTTCCTCTTAGCCATCCAAAAAACTTCCAACATATCTGGTATTGGCAAACTGCAGCAACAGCACCCCGCTCTCCAGTACCAAAATCCAATCAAAAGCATCCAACCAGGGAAAGTACCAAACATGTTGGAATGGCTTTTTAAATGGATAAAGGGAAGATTCCGGAAGAGTTGTGAGAAGCTTGACAGAGAAGGCCTAGAATGCTTTGAAGAGACTGTTGGTAGGAATGTGAACTCTAAAGAATTCTGATAAAGTCTTTGACAGAAATGAGGCGTGTGTTATAGACTGGAAGGAAGGCAAGCCTTGTTTTAAAATGGCAGATAACCTGGCAAAATTGACTAGTGGCTTTGACTGGAAGGCAGATTTTAAAAGCCATGAACTTGGATATTTAGCAGAAGAGATCTCTAAATTAAATGTTGAAAATGCAGCCTGGTTTCTCCTCACAGCTTATAGTGAAATGTGACAAGAGAGAGATAAGCTGAGAATTGAACTCTAGGGTACAAAGAAACCAGAAGTTGATGTTCTGGAGAATTTTGGGCTTCCAGGAAAGGAGACCCTAGAGAATAGTGCTCCATGTGAAGATTTGGCCAGATGTGGAAACAGCCAGCCATTTCAGAGAAAGCCAGGATTGGACATGGAGTTATCCAGGAAGGATTTGTGGAAACTCCTAATGTCTGATGGGCATGATCCAAGGCTACTGCATAGAAAACCAATGAGAGTACTGTGGGACCTGTATAAACAGAGCTGCTGCCAGTCTGAACTGGGGGGTTCAGAGAAGGAAAGCAATGGAGGAAAAATAACATCAGAGGCAAAACCATGGAGGCTGGTGTCTGAAGTCAAGAAGCCTTGGGCCAGGAAAGTAGACCCACCCAAGCCCATGGAGAGGGTGAGTTTGCCCCAAAGGCAGAGGATGGGCCTTCCACCTCATTGCAGTGGAAGAGACATGCTGCTTCAGGCCTTGGAGAGGGTGAAGCACATTCCTTGGGGTTTGAGGAGAGTCTGGCTGCCACCACATGGAGGGGTTGAGCGTGTGCCCCGGAACTGACAGAGAGTTCAGGTGTGGCCCCAATGCTTGGAGAAGGTGAAGCCGAGAAAAGGGTGGTCTCCCCAGTGTCCCCCAAGGTTGCATTCAGAGAGAGGCAGACCTCTGTGTAGGCCTTTGGAAAGGGTGGGACTGCCGTGTTCAGAAAACCTGAAGATGAATGACTCTCATACTTTGAAATCTAATGGACTTTGCCCTGCAGGTTTTCAAAACTGCTTGGGTCCTGTGACCCCTGTTCCTTCCTCCCTATGGAAATGGGTATATGTATCCCATGACTGTTCTTCCTTTGTACATTGGCAGCAAATAATTTGTTATGAGTTTTCAAAGACCCAAAGACAGAGAAGAATTTGCCTGAGCACAGACCACACTTGTACCTAACTCCGATGAGACTTTGTTCAAGTTTTAACCTTGTATTGCATTTGATTGTTACTGAAATTCTTCAAAGGTTTCTGATATTGTTATGAAATTAATATATTTTGTATATGGGAAAAACATCTTTTTTAAGGTCCAGAGGATGGAATGTGCTGGTCTGAAAAGATATATGTCCTCTAGAAAAGCCATGTTTCAATCTAAATCTCATTTCATAAAGGCAGAATAATCCCAGTTCAATACTGTGTGTTTGAATCTGTAATCAAATCATCTCCCTGGAGTTGTGATTTAATCAAGAGTGATTGTTAAGCTGGAATAGGTGACGACATGTTTCCACCCATTTGGGTACGTCTTGGTAAGTTTCTGGAGTCCTATAAAAGAGGGAATATTTTGGGGAATAAAAAGAGATTCAAAGAGAACAGAGCAGAACCACATAGCCATGAGAAGCAGAGTCCACCAGCCAGTGACCTTTGGAGATGAAAAAGAAAAATGCCTCTCGGGGAGCTTCATGAAACAGGAAACCAGGAGAAGAAGCTAGCAGATGATGCTGTGTTCACTGTGTGCCCTTCCAAATAAGAGAGGAACCCTGACCGTGTTCACCATGTCCCTTTCCAGATGACAGAGGAACTCTGACTGTGTTTGCCATGTGCCCTTCCAGATAAGAAAGAAACCGTGAACTTCACTGACCTTCTTGAACCAAGGTATATTTCCCTGGATGTTTTAGATTGGACGTTTCTATAGACTTGTTGTAATTTGGACATTTTCTCGGCCTTAGAACTACAAACCAGCAACTAATTAAATTCCCTTCTTTAAAAGCAATTCTGTTTCTGGTATATTGCATTCCAGGAGCTAGCAAACTAGAACAAGGGGTAATGTAGGGATAGGATTAGTGTTATGTTGTGGGTTAGATTTAGGCTTAGTTTAGGTTTAGAATTTGGGTTATGCTTAGGGTGGAATGAGGATTAATGTGAAGCTTTGTGTTGGTTTGGGTTTGTAGTTGGTTTTGAGGTTTTTGTAGGTTTAGGGGTAGTGTTAGTGTGAGGTTTAGGTAGGTTTGGGTTGAGGCTAGTGTTCTCTGAAGAAAGCATTTTCGGTCCAAAAAGTGCATGGAAGTGAATGGATCTATTAAGTCTCTAAGCCTTCAAAACAGTATTAGTAAGGGATTTGCATAGCAATTGTTGAGTTTTCGGTGAAAATGCTAGTTTTCCCGCAAGACATACTTCAAAATGATTTTAGCCAGTATGTCCCTCAGTTCTCAAAACACATTCACAGACATTTCTCGAGTAGAATTGGGTGAGATTTGTTTGACAATGCTGTTTTACACAAAAACTGTTTAAGGACGTGTGTGGACCACGTACATTACTCAGTTTCTGAAACAAATTATGTGAATGCCAGGCTCACTGTTAATGTTAGGGTTAGGGTGATGGTTTGGGTTGAAGTTAGGCTTGGAGTTGATTGTCGGGCTGGGTTTGGAGTTTAGGATTTGTGCTGGTATTGGTTCCTTGGGGATTAAATTTGTATTTGTTTAACACAACATAATTACTTGGGGATTAGGTTGTGTTAAACATAAACAACTTTAGTGTTGCCTTAGTGTTATGTTTAAGTTAAGTTTAATGTAAGGGTTCCCTGAGTTATTGCTGTTTTCATATAACATCTTATGCTTGTTAATGGAATCAGGACAATTCTAAGTTTTCTAGGAATGTTAAGGCAAAAGTGAGCATAGCTGTAGTTGAGTGCTCTGCAGAAATGCTGTTTTTCAATGAAAAAATTGCTGAAACGTGAATGAAGCTTGTAAGTCAATGAGCTTGCAAAACACATTTACAAACTGGTCTCCTATTTAACTGGAAAACGATACTTTACAATGGTAATTAGCATGAGAAATGCTTGGAAATGTGTGCAGATGTTATTATTACTCGGTGTTTGAAACAGATTATATTCATGTTAGTGTTAGGCTCAGGGTTCGGTTCAGGGTTAAGGTTCGGCAAGCATTAGTGGTTAGTTGTGGGTTAGAGTTCGGCTTAGGCTAGCATTAGGATTTAGATGCTGCTTAGGGTGTGATTAAGATTGGTGAGAAGCTTGGCGGAGGTTTGTGTCTTTCGTTGGTTTTGAGGTCGTTGTACATTTACAGGGAATGCGAGTGTTAGGTTTAGATTAGGGTAAGGGTAATGGTCTCTGAAGAAAGTACTTTCAGTCCAAAAAAATGCATGGATGTGAATGGATCCAATACGTCCCTTACTCTTCAAAACATTATTAGGTAAGACATTTTCATAATGATTGTTGAGTTCTCTGTGAAAAGGTTTTTTCACACAGGACGTATATCCAAATGAATGGAGCCAGAATGTCACTCAGTTCTCAAACCCGTTCACAGACATTTTCAGCTAGACTAAGGTGAGATATGTTGAACATTGATGTTTCACCCTAAAAGTATGTATGGTCGCTTTTGCACCAAGTGCATTACTCAGTTTCTGAAACAAATTATGTTCAGGCTTGTTCAGTGGAACTGTTGGGGTTAGTGTTAGTGTTAGGGTCAGGGTTGGCTTTAGCATTAGGTTTAGGACTGTATTTGCATGTAGGGTTGGTATAAAGTTGAGGGTTGGTTTTAGGGTTGGTGTTAGGTTGTTAAATTCGGGTAAGGGTTGGGGGAAGCATTGGGGCTAGGGTTAGTGTTAGTGTTAGGGTTAGTGCTGTGGTTAGGGTTGGGGTTAGGGTTAGGTTTAGGGCTGTGGTTCACTGCAGGTTTGGTATAAAGTTGAGGTATGAGTTTAGCTTTTATGTCGGTGTTGGGGTTAGGTTTCGGTTTAGGGTGGGTGGTAGCATTAGGGCTAGGTTATGATTAAGGTTAGGTTTAGGGCTAGGGTTAGGATTGGGGTTAGGGTTAGGTGTAGGGCAGTGTTTAAGTGTAGGGTTGGTATAAAGTTGAGTTTTGGGTTTAGGGTTGGTGTTAGGGTTGGGTTAAGGGTTCATTAAGCATTGGTGGTAACGCTAGTGCTAGGGATAGTATTATGGAGACTATGAGTATTATAGTGTTGGGGTTAGATTTCGGTTTAGTGTTGTGGTAGAGTGTTGGGTTGTTAAAAAGTTGAGGGTTGGGTGTAAGGTTGGTGTTGGTGCTGGGGTTGAGATGAGTGATAGTTTAAGTTTGGTGGTAGAATTGGGGGTAGGTTTAGGGTTAGAGTTAGGGTTAGGATTAGGATTCATGTTAGATTTAGGCTTAGGCTGCATTTGAATGTAGTCTTGGTATAAATTTGAGGGTTGGGTTTAGGGATGGTGTTAGGGTTTGTATTACGTTTGGTGGTATCGTTGGGGCTATGGTTAAGGGTAAGGTTAAGGTTAGGTTTAAGGTTGGATTTAGGGTTAGGTTTGGCAATGTGGTTGGGTGTAGAGTTGGTATAAAATTGAGGTTTGTGTTTAGGGCTGGTGTTAGGGTAGGGGTTAGGGTTATGGTTCGGGTTGATGGAAGGCTGTGTGCTTGGATTAGGGTCAGGTTTAGTGTGAGGTTTGGGTTGAAGTTAGGCTTAGGGTTGATTTGGGGACCGGGTTTGGAGTTTGGGATTTGTGGTGATATTGGCTCTTTGGGGTTTTGGTTTGTGTTTGTGGTTACGTTGCTTTCATCCTTAAATTAAGCTCAAGCGAGAGTTCTCTGAAATATCGCAGTTTTAGTAAAAACAAAAACAAACAAACAAAAAAAAAAACCTTCCGTCAGTGAAAGGAACCAGGACCATTCTCAGTTTTCAAAACAGGTTTAGGTAACGGACTGCACTGCTGTAGCTGAGTGCACTGCAGAAATGCTGTTTTTTTACTGACAAAACTGCCTGAATGTGCATGGAGTTGGTAAGTCAAGGAGCTCTCAAAACACATTTACAGACTAGTATCCTATTTTACCAGGAAACATTACATTGCAACGGCGCTTTCAAATGAAAATGCTTGGAAACGTGTGCAGATATCATTATTACTCGGTTTCTGAAACAGATTATGTTAATG
>PVIY010041312.1:0-21739 GCA_004026745.1 Myrmecophaga tridactyla
GCACAGCCACACCACAGGGACGGGGTGAGCAAGGGTTTAGGGTCCAGGCATCCCCACGAGATACTGAACAGTAACCAACTGATTGGAAGGTGGGGGCAAAGCAAATGGGCAATGAAAAGTGGAGGAAGGAAGGCAGAAATATAACTATAAGCCACGGACCACTTCAGAAATAAAGACTATAGTCACCGTCCGTATGTCCTTCCTCAGCGTGCTGCATGGTCACACATACGGACATGTCCGAAAGCAGCCGCATGCAGATGTGCAAATCTCTCAATACCACGTGGCTTTTTTTCTGTCCAAAGTGTATATAGGAAACATTATATTTACATTCCAAAGACTCAATACAAGGTTTTTTTTTTTTTAATATTTTGCTCTATCTGATTTCTCTTTCACTCTTTTCTGAGTCATTCAGAAATAAACTGCAGGCTTGACGGACGTCACTTTCTCTCTAAATACTTCAGAATCTATCTCCTAATAACAGGGATAATCTCCTACAGAACCACAGCACCATTATGACACTGAAAAAAATTAACACCAGCATCATATTATTTTCTAATACTTTGTCCATTTTTAAATTTCCCCAATTGTTCAAAAATGTCTTTTACATTTTTTTTTTTTACTCCAAGATCCAATGAGGAATCATATATTGCATTTGGTTGATGTGTCTCTTTAGAGTCCTTTAAAATCTAGATGTCTTTAATGTACAACATCTGTTATGACATAAATATTGGAAGAGTCGCGGTCAGTTTATGGAAGGCTAATTCCACCACTTCTCTCATTTCTGGGTCTGCTTTACATGCTGATTTGTTCTCATGGATGTGGGTCACAGTTTTCTTCTTCTTTACATATGTAGCAATTTTTATCGAGTGCTGAATTTTGTTGGATTTCTTTAAAGAGTGTTGGGATTTTTCTGGCAGCCAGTTGACTGTGGATTACTTTCGCTGTCTGCAGTTTGCTTTTCAAGCTTTCCCGCCACATCCTCTGGTCTCTGCCAGTGAGCCCACTGGGCTCTGTTTGGGTCTCCTTTCCCTGCACCGCAATCCAGGAATCATCTCTAGGCAGAAAGTCTTGCGCACGATAGGGTTCGCCTCGTTTGTTCCCCTGTCCTTGGGAATCACAGACCCGCACTGCCTCTTGTCTAATGTCCGGAAATAGTTGTTTCAATAATGTGTCCAGTTTTGGAGTTATTTCTGGTGGAAAAATAACTCCAAAAGTGGGAATCCTTTCTCCACGAGGTACTTATTAATTACAAGGAATAACTGCATTTTCAGTGGGCATGCCTGGCAAACATGATCTTAACCAAGAATTAAAATTAACATCACTTGAAAAGAGACAAAACAAGCATGATGTGCTAAAAAGACCAGCACAGGACGGGCCACGGTGGCTCAACAGGCAGGAATGCTTGCCTGTGATGCCAGAGGACCCAGGTTCGATTCCCGGTGCCTGCCCATGTTAAAAAAATAAATAAATAAAATAAAATAAAAAGACCAGCACATCACCTGGGTGGTACTCCTGGCCGACACGCATAATCTGAATCTGACTGTGAGGAACACATGAGACACATTTAAGTGGCGAGACATCCTACAAAAGAAATGGCCTGTATTCTTTGGTCAATGTCATGAAACCTAAAGGAAGACGAAGAACTGCTCCAGATTGATGAAGAATAGAGAAACAAAACAATAGATGGCAAGGCACGACCCACATTTTCTTTTGGTACAAAAGAAGTTATTGAGATTATTGGCAAAATCTGAATAGATTAGATAATATTATCATACTAGTGTTACTTCCTGATAATGTTGATTGTACTAAGATTAGGTAAGAGAATGTCTGCTTTCAGGAAACATACACTAAATTATTTGGAGGTAAAGGGGCATAATGTCTGCAACTAACTCAAAAATTCAGTAAAGATGTGTGCATAGTGTGCCTGCATATATACATATACACACATCCATACACGCACATCCACACACATACAGGCACATGTGAGAGAGAGGATAAAGCAGTTGTGGTAAGACATTAACATTTATGGGATCTGCGTAAATACGGGAACACTTTGTACCATTCTTCCAGCTTCTCTGAAAGTCTGAAGTTATAGAAAAATACAATGGCCAAAGAATAAAAAAAAGGTCCTCACTTTTGTCCTTGTTTAGCATCGGTACGAATGCATGGGCTTGTGACAATTTCATGTGTTATACCCCGTTATTCTTTCTGATGCTCAGATTGTCTGAAACAGGGCAAGTGGGGGCCCCTTTAACACAGCTCCTGTGTCCTTCTGGCCTGTCCCCAGGTATACTGACCTGCTTTCTGGCACAAGGTTTTGGGCTCGTCTATTAATACAACATTTAAAAAAACTGATGTGGGGAACAATCTAGAGCTACGTTCCGAGTACGTGTGGTAGAACATGAGAATCTTGTAGATATTTTGAGAAGTATTCTGCGTGCCAACGAAGGCGACTTAAACTTGAACAGTTTTGCCTTGTATGGTTTCCATCTCAGGTGCTCACCGACTTGGCCCCATGGCCCTCCTAAACCCAAAGGGGCAAGGCAAAGTAGGACCATCAGGTCTTAGCTCAAACATGCAGCCTCAGAAGTCTCCTCACTCCCATCTTTATTTCACTCTCAAATACATGCCCAGACCTTGCCCTATCTACATTTATCTTGCTCCACTCGCTGCCCTGCTGCAGCCTCTGCCTCCCTTGCCACACACCCCCCGCCCCCCTGTCCTTGAGGCAGAGGCCACGTCCACCTTATTCCCTGCTGTGTCCCCAGGGTCCAGTCTGGTGCCTGGCACTTGGCAGGACCTCAGTGACTATCTACCAAGCGTTCAGTGTGGGTCTCGTGGGACTCCCCACACATCTGCCCCACAGAGCCCAGCCTCAGAAGCAGTGATGACAATAATGACTTCCTGAATCACATTTAAACTCCAAAGGGTGGAGTTAACTCAAAATCTGATTAGGTCAGAGCTTCCCAGCTGCAAAGTGCTGTCCTTGCAGGAAGAGCAGTGAGTTCCCCATCCCTGGGGTGACCAGTGCCCCTGTGGTAAATGAGATGACCTCAGAAGACCTTTCCTTCTCTAACTTCTCCAAGTCTATGGATTAGAGCTGAGGGCAAGTGGCTGTGAAATGTCATAACTCCCAAGAAACTGGCCGTGAGGAGAGGCCAGGGCCTGGAGACAGAGACAGCCTGTCTCGCCCACCCTCCTACGGCAGAGACCCAGCAGGGAGGCAACGCTGAACTTGGGGAGCTCTCCTGAGCCTATGCTGCTCACAGGGGGCTGCCAACTGGCCAGAGTGGGTACTAAGACGGTTTGAAAAAAAAAACAGAGAATTCAGCAGCCTGCAACAGCCCTCCATTTCTTGTCCATCTGCTACACTGGACTCTCCTTCCACCTTCTCTGTGTGGCTCCATCACCTTCGCCCTCAGCCCTTCATGTCCCTCCATGGACAGGTCCATCCACTCACTGCCACACTGGCCTTTCATCCTTCATCACAGCCCCGGCTAGCTTTCTGTGTCCACTCGGCCAGGCTAAAGGGCCCAGCTGTCGAGTCAAACACCAGTCCAGGGGCTGCTGCGCAGGTATTTTGTAGACATGGCTCACATCGGCCATCAGCTGGCTTTAAGTAAAGAAGATGGCCCTGGAAAATTGCAGAAGGGAAGCCTCTTCCAACCAGCTGAAGGTCTTAAGAGCAAAAGCTGAGATTTCCTGGAAAAGGAGAAAATCTGCCTCAAAACTGCAGCAACTTCTGCCCAAGATTCCAGGCTGCCAGCCTCCCCTACAGATGTCGGACTTGCCAGCACCCATGAGAGTGTGAGCCAATCCCTTAAAATAAATCTCTTAATAGATGATAGATGATGATACAGATGAGGTATAGATGAGAGATACATGATAGATATATCAATCTATATCTTTATCTATAGATGCATCTCTGGAGAACCCTGACTGGTTCTCATAATCTACATACTTGTACCCCCATGGGCTCTGGGTTCTGGCCCCATCTCTGTGTCACCAGCCAGACCACATTCTTGGCAAATGTCTGCTGACAGTTATGCACCCTTGCTGGCCTCGAAGAACTTAATGTCTGTGGGGCAATGCTGATTCTCATCAATATCAATGGATAACCTCCATCCAATAAAAACACAGGTTGAAATTGGAAGCACCCAATATGTCCTCGCACAGGTGGATGGATAAACAAACTGTGGTCCACCCATACAATGGAATAGTTTTTAGTAATAAGAAGAGATGCACTCTGCATCCACAGAGAGACATAGGGGAACCTTAAGTGCACACTGCTAAGTGGAAGAAGCCACTGTATGTTACCAGCTCTGTGACAGCATGGATGAGGCCAAACTATAGAGGCAGCGGTTGTTATGGGTGGAGGGGTGAGGGTGGGGGTGGGGGTTGGTAAATAGGCGGAGCCCAGGACATTTTCAGAGCAGAGCAGTGAAACGATTCTGTATGATACACTGACAGTGGATACACTGTGTCATGCATTTGTCAAAACCCACAGAACTGCACTACAGAGTGTGCCTGTGGTATGTACAGACTTTAGTTACTGATAATGCTTCATCAGTTATGGCAAAGGTACCACACTAACCCACGATGCTAATTATAGGGGAGAGTAAGGGGCCAGTGGGGGGTGGGGAAGAACTCTGTACTTTCTGTGCAATTCTTCTGTAAATCTAAAATTGCTCTAAAGTAGATTATTTAAAACACAAGAGTACAGGCTGAGACCGACTGGTTCGGGCAGGGTCAAGGATGTGTCCATGTAAAGCAGGGCTCTGCACTCAGCAGGGCTGCCTTTTAAGGCCAGGGGGCTCTTCGTCAGGAAGTGGGGGAGGCCACTGTCCTGTCCCTTGCAGAATGCTCTGCAGCACCCCTGGTCTCTCCCCACCCTGTCCAGTAGCACCCAACCAGCACCCCGAGTAGGGACAACCAGAATTGTCTCCAGACTTTATGGGAGGGACACATTTGCCAAGGGCTCACGGCACCTCGGCCGACCTGGACTCACCTCCCAGCAGTCCCCCAGGAGCAAAGCAGAATCTGAATTCAGGCCTTTCTCCAAAGCCCATATGTTTTCCTATAACAGTCTGCAATTTTTAGTTTAGCTTTATTTTCTTTTAACAGCATTGTTGCCTTGCTCTCCAGACTATCTATCTTAATTGCAATTTTACCACTATGTAGCAGAGAAAAGCTTGATGCCTCTGAAGCATCCTATAGCTTCTGCTTAGGAGGGTCTTGGACAGGGCCAGCCTGGAGGGGAAGGGTTAGGCCACTGTCACAGGCCACACTTGTCCCCTGCCCCGGGCTAAGAGTGGGCCACTCACTGGGCAGTACGCACAGCTTGGCGCCTGCACAGCCCTGCAAAGGAGAAGCCGGGGGGGGGCCATCTCCCTGCAGCTGTATTTCATGAAGCCGGTGACTGTAGCTCACAAGCGTCTCCCTCGTTCCGGAACCAGACAAAGGCACAGATGCGCCCCGATCTGTTCTTTGTTATTCACCCACAGTGGGGCTCTGCTACCCCCTTTCACCCGCCGTGGCTCACGCCTACGCACCTCACCACCAGCTCCTCCGGAGGAAGTTCCGCGGCCCCCAGGCCACTCTGGCCACCCACACCTGGGCTCAGAGCTGGCTGGAGGTTCCCTGAGGGCAGGGCGGGGCTGCCCTCCCCGGGACCCAGCCCCCAGCCCCAGGCTGGCACGGCTGCCGCTGAGTGCAGGAAGGAAATCACCAGTGGCCAGGCAGAGGCGTGGAATGGCACTGTGGTCACCAGGGCTTTATTGGAATACACAGCAGGCGCTGTGACACACCACAATTTTCACGCCCTGAGAGGAGGCCGGCTTAGGAAATGCTTCATTTGCGACGCAGCACAAAAGGCAGGCCTGAGGACAAACAACCCAGCCGGGCTGTCGCAGTAGCTTGTACTTAGCATCCCAAAATCCAAAGTAAACCTGGCTTTAAGGAATTAAAAGACAGTAAAACGCTGGCACACAAAGGGGGAAATCTCTGTCACATTCAATTAGGACGTTAGGGCACAGCAGGCTCTGGGCTTAGAGTGTGCATTACACAAAAGAGTCCTTAAAGGGGAACCAGAGCTGCAAGCCTGCTCCAGCATCCAGAGTGGGGGTGCAAAGATATTCACCCTGAGAAGGGCAAAAGTAAATATTTTAGGGCCCTCCCAGAGGGGTCCTCAGGCCTCTGGACTTTCTTGTCCCTGGCTGTCGAGGTTTCTGCCTCCGATGGAAGCAAATGGTCTCGGTTTCATTTCATGCCTGTGTCCAAAGGTCCCTCTTCAGAGAAAAGCAGCTGCCTGAATTAAGAACTAAGAAAAAAATGTTGGCATTCTAAGGAGCACTCGGTGAGTGTCAAAGGAAAGCCACTTCCACTGCCACAGTTACCTCGAATGCTCAGCCAAGGCAGAAGGCAGCCCACCCCTTGAAATGAGTGCCCTGGCAACTGAGCTCCCCAAAGTTACAGGGGTGACTGTGACAAAAGGGTGAGAACGTCCTACAGCACAGCTCACATTTGATCCTCTTTCGGGACTGGCCCTGGGTGCACCATCCCGGCAGGCCCTGCTCTGAATTCGGATTAGAACTGGACAGCGAAAGGGTGAAAATGAGCTACAGAGAGCCTGAAGTGGCCCCAAACAGGTGTGCACACCTGCACACCCAATCTCCAGACTAATTTGGAAAAAGAATAACTGGAATGAAAGGTTGCATCTTTCCTGAGAAACACAGCCTTCATCAGCCCCCATGGGAATAACCAAAGTGCCTGTTTGGGTTTCCCAGATAAATCTTAACATTTCTTTTATCCTTTTACTTGCAACACAGAGGGTTTGAAGTGGGTCTCGACTCAGGCACGTTCAGCCACATGGGAGCTGCCCAGACCGTGGCCCCCTCCCCGAGCAGGCCAGCGAGGGCATGGCCTGGGCTGGAGCTGCCCACCTGGACGGGAAACCCTGCGCTCCTGCTCTTTCCAAATCGCCCCTCCACAGAGGCAGCAGGCCGGGCCTGCCCCGAGCCCACGCGTGAACCGGGCAGGGAGGTACAGGCTGCTGTGGTCCTTGGCATGGAATGAGGGCTGCACAGAAAGTTAGAACATGGATGTTTTGTCAGTGCGGCTCTTTAATGTCATTGCCTCCCGCGGGAGACTCCGTAATGCCGTTTTAATTATTTCTTGGCCCTGCTGGGAAACCACCTCCATCAAAACGGCTATTCTGAACCCATCCCCATTCTGGCAGCAGCGATGCTGAAAACGAATATTAAACTGCTTCGTAAAACTTTAGCGCTGGCATTCAATTTAATATCGGCAACGCACTCAGCAGCTCTGATCTGCAGCAGAAAGGAAGAAATCAGAGATATAAAGGCCCATCTCACTGCGGCAAGTGCTGGTGAGGACCCCAGGAAGATGGTCGCTTTGCAGGAAGCTGGCCAAGGGGGTCACAAACTGGGGAGGGGGAGGCTTGGGGACGTGCCTCAGTGGGGACACACCTGGACAGTCGAACCACCCCAGAAAATGCAGCCAGTGGATTCCCCGTTTCCCTCCTGAGCCAAGCTGTGCAAGGGGGTGAGTGACACACGATGGGTGGGGAGTGGGGGGAGCAATTTCATTTTCACAGGGTGCCCGAAGGGAGGACCTACCAGTGCAGGGCCAGCTGCAGCTCTGGGAAAAGTGAGACGAACGCTCCATGGCCCCCACTTTAAACAAAGTTCTGAATATGCATCCACTCCCAAACAGGGCCTTTGAGATGGAAGATTCCAGCCAAGCAGCCTCGAGCCAGGTACAGCCGGTTCCTGCACCAGCCCCCTCGGCAGCACAAGAAATAAAGCAGCACCCTTGGTTCGGCGTTCCTTTTAGGACCTTGGCCGTGGAGCTGCCAAGAACCTGGGATATTTGTGCAAAAACTACATAAAAACAACACTGAGTGGTGGAGAAGCTTCTGAGCCTTTAGAGTGGAGATTGTAAAAGTGCAAAACCCATGGTACTAAAAAACCCCGGCTTCCAGGGGTATTTCAAACCCGGGACAATCACACCCGGGTCCTCTCTGAGCTGACAGTTCCTGCAAAGCTGATGATGTTTGAGCCACATCCCTGGTTGCTAACTGCTCCATCGCATGGATTTTGGGCTGGACCCTCTGGTCAGCCCAGGGCTGGGGGGTTGGGGTTGGGACTTTCGTTTTACATTTTTTTGTCTTTTGATCAAAGCAGAGCACAACAGACTCAGCAACCAGGGAGACGAGGTAAAGCGGCAGTGCAAACACAGAGGCACCGAGTTTCAAAGCTCTGCATTGCCAAAGGACCTGCCCATCGAGGGATTACAGGGAAGGGAGGTTAAGAACGAGGCCCAGACAGAGAGGCAGGGGCAGCTCAGGCTGGAAGCCGAAAGCACCTCCCTGGGAAGGCACAGGACCCCCAAGTCCATTTTCTTTCCAGAAACTGTCCCTGCCACTGTCGCTGCCACCGTCCCCGTCACTCGATGTTCTTGTACTTGGTGAACAGATTGTACAGGACCCTCAGCGTGGATTTGAGATCCAGGTTGACCATATCTGCAGAAGGAAACAGAGAAACCTTTGGCACTGCCTCCTCTCCCCAGTGACGGGAAAGAAGCCGTGCCTCCAGCCCGAGAGCCAGGGGACTGTCCTACCAGCCGCTACCCAGGCTTGCCCTCCTCCCCCAGGGTTCTGTCCTCCTGTAATGGCAACTGGCTTGCCAGAAACTGCTCTCCCAGTCCCCATGCTGACCAGTTGCCTCCACAGCAAAGCACTTCAAGTTAAAGACCAAGCCCCACGGACAGCTGAGGGAGGGCCCCTGCCCCAGGCTGTCACCCACCCCTGCAGGGACAGACGCCTGAGATAGGGATGGCAACCCTCCTTAATTCAATCCTTTGCACCGGGACCAATGGGTTTGCGTGGTGCAGGGGCTTCACAGCCAGGAGGCGTGTACTGGGGCCATACATCCATAGACCAGGGGCTGGCCCTGCGGAGGGCCAGGAGCAATCAATCAGGCCCAAGCAGGGAAAGTCCCCACAACATTGGGGCGGAATGTCCCCCAAAAGTTAAACAATAACTGAGAGAACGAGATGTGTTTCGGCAACAGCTAACGACATTTTTCTGCCTCTATGATACCCTTGCTTGCTAGCAAACTGCAAAATCACAACATGATTTTAGCCTTTATAAGCACACCTTGAAAACCTCTGGAGGTTGCTCTCTGAATCTTCCTTCTTGGAAGTTTCTGAGGTATTCGCCAGCCGGCTAATAAAAACTCCAAATTGGCTTGCAGTTTTGAATTATGTGGTCTCTCTTTCGGTGCACCCCACAAAACCAACTGTGCAGGACCCCACAGCCAGGCCGGCCTCCTCCCACCCCCTAGCTCAGGCCTGGGCTCCCCGGCGCAGACTCATGCTAGAGCACCTGTAAAACAAGACAGCCCTCCTGGGCCCAGCCAGGCCACCTGGTTCTCCTCACTTGCCCTGTGACCTCAGATAAGTGACCCCCCTGCTCTGGGGCTCAGCTCTTCCATCTGCAAAGTGGGCTGCTGGACCACCCCCTGCTGAAGGTCCTTGCAGCTCTGGCTGCCTGTGGCTCACCTTGCTTTACCCTGCAGGTAAATAATTAATCACAGAGGGAGGCAAGCAGAGCGGCTGCAGCAAATTCCTTGCCCCAGGGTTCCTAGAATTTCAGTTCCTCAGAACTGGAGAGCTGGCACAAGCTCTCTGCTTTTCCGTCCACTTTGCAAAGGAGACCAAGACATGTGGCAGGGAAATGGCTCACCTTTGAGTATGCCCAAGTGGCTGTCCCCTTAAAAGATGGGCCTGGAGCTCGGGGACCCTTCAGTATTCTAGGGAAGCACCAGGCACGGGTGGGAAGGAATGCTTTCTGTGTGCCAGGTTCTCATCTACAGGCTTCACCCACGGCCATGCACTCGTGTCCCCAGTGGCCCTCGAAGGCTGCTGTCACTGTCACTTCCCTTTATAAAGAGCATATGGGGCACAGAGAGGTGAAGCAACTTGCCCAGGGACACACAGCTCGTCAGAAGCAGGGCTGGCCTCGCAAGGGAGTCAGGGCTCGCACCACCACCTCGCACACTCCCAGCAATGAAGCAGCAGCAACTGTGACACCAGGAGCCACAGCCTGTCCGGGGCTGTCCGTGCAGCCTCTCCTCGCTCCTTCACTGCCAGGCTCTCTGACCAAGGACTCAACAAACGGCATTAGGTGCCAGGCTCTGTCCCAGGTATCTGGCGTTTGGGAGCAAGCCCTGCTTTCTGGGAGCTTCCATTTAGGCAGGGAGTAAAAGACAATACAGAACAAATGACTAAACACGTGATGAGACTGGGGTGGGGGGGCGACGACAATTGTGCACTCCCCACAGCAGAGCTTGGCTTTTGCAGAGCACCCGTGTTTCCCAGGACAGGGGTGGGCAAATGCTGCCCTTGCAGAGTGGGCGTTCTCCACATGGGGCCCCCAGGCCAGAGCATCAGTGCCACCTGGAAACTTGTGAGAATTGCAAATTTGCAAAGGAGACCTAGATGTGTGGCAATCCCTTCCCTTAACACTGAGTCAAAAAAATCTGAGGGTGGGGGGACATCTGTGCCTCAGCGAGCCCTCCAGGGGTTCTGGTGAGAAGCCCTAGTGAAGGTTAACTTAAAGTGTGAGCCAGGTGGGGGCAGCGAGGTGAGTCCTCACGCTGGCTCACCTGGCCCCACTGCCGCTCGGGCCCACGGGAGTGCTTGCTGAGCCTGCTCCCATGCTCAGGTGCAGGGACACCTTTAATATGTCTTCAGGCCAAGAAAGAGCATCTCCAGCCAGCATCACCGACTAGAGAGGCACTTAGATGCTAACCATCTGTGGGTGGAGGCTGCATTCTTCAAAGTCAAGTGGTTACTAAAGAGCTGGCGTTGTCAGCTCTGCCAGCTGGTCCTCCAGGTCCCTGCAGCGGCCGGCAGAGCCTGGCCTGCATTCTGGCTAAGACCAGTGGAATAGGGGCCTAATCGGGAGACAGTTCAGCCCCTTCCCAGGCCTGGTCTTACTTTCCTTCCTCACCCCTGACCATCCCCAAGGGGACCTGAATGTATTATAGGGCCTGGCATTCCATGTGCTGCCTGGGTGTCTTTTGAGCTCCACAGGGCCCCCAAAGGCCCGGCCATGGGTTCTCCCCTGCTCTCATCAGATGTTCCCCCCACTTACCCAGCAGGAAGGCTTGCCACCAGCTCCTTCTCCTACCAGCTGCACCCCACCCCATCCTCACCCAACAGGTTCCACCCCTGCCAGCGTGTGGCATCCCATCACATCCTCCCGCGGGAGCCAGGGGACACCCCACCCTCTGGTTACTACAAAGCCTGCCTCCGCCTGCCCCGTTCGCTCACTCTGCTCCAGGTGTGACCCCAGATGCCTGCGTGGTGGGCAGGGCCCTCCTCCCCGTGGCTGGGAGTGTTTGTGATGAATGTACTGCTGTCACGGCACCTGCCCAGCGCTGGGCTCAGGAGCTCAGCCATCCCTGTCACCCGAGGGCCAGACTCCCTCCCTCACCGTCGGGAAGAAGGTGGCAGGAGGGCGTTACCTTCAGGACGAGCCTTGGGTTTCTTGAGCCCTCCTTCCGTCATCAGCTCAAAGGCGAAAGACACGTTATGGACCTGCAGGGAGAAGCGGGAGTGAGCGCTGGGTTGGGGAGAAATTGTGGCCCCGCTGCTGCCCATGCTTTCCTTCTGAGGACACGGGCCAAGAGCGAGCGTGCAAACTGTCTCTCCCTCTGCAATTACGTCACCGAGGACCCAGTGCCCAGGGCAGGGCTCAGATGAAGAAATCACACTGATCAGCTGTTCCTACTGCTCCCGCCAGTGACCCGGGGCTGGGGAGATGCAAAGGGGACGGAGCCTGGCCTCCCTCCAGGGGTGGCCACAACCTAGTGCTTCCTCTGCCCTGGACCCCACACACAGCTGGACAGTGATGAGGAACCCGAGGCTCAGAGAGGGTGAGACACTTTCCCAGGTCACCCAGCCCGATGTACTGTCCTGGCACAGAGCAGACCCCTCACATCTCCCAGGAGGGACTAAGTGAAAGAGCTCAGTAGGCATGGGGTGCCCCCCACCCTGCCCAGCCCTGGCACAGTCACTTTCTCAGGACACAGTATTCTTGGTTCTCCTGAGCAGGCACCTGTGGGACCGGGTCAGCCAGCAGCGGCTGCAGGTTTCTGGCTACAGGGTCCTGCATCCCGGCCCGTGGCCTGCTAAACGCCACGGAAAGATGGACACATCTCCACTCCCATGGGATTTACCCCTGAAGTTAAAGGGACTATGCCACTCCACCCATGAGGATGCTTGAAGCTTTTAGCCTGCTGATGAGTGCCGAAGGGGTTAAATAAAAAAGTATTTGCAAACTCCCCTTGGAAGGCTGGGCGGAAAGGATGAAATATTCAACCTCTCCACCTGGGAAATTTCTAATGTTCTCACAAGCAGTGGGGACGCCAATTCAATAGGTTGAGCCCTAGATCTTGGGGTTTGCCCCTATGAAACTTATTTCTACAAAGGACAGGCTAAGCTTACTTAAAATTAGGCTTAGAGTCACCCCCAGAGAACCTCTTTTGTTGCTCAGGTGTAGCCTCTCTTTCTAAGCCAACTCTCCAGGTGAACTCACTGCCCTCCCCGGCTATGTGGGACATGACTCCCAGAAGTGTAAGTCTCCCTGGCTACATGGGGCAGGACTCCCGAGATAAGCCGGGACCTGACATCAAAGGATTGTGAAGGCCTTCGTGACCAAAAGAGGGAAGAGAGAAATGAGACAAAATAAAGTGTCAGTGGCTAAGAGAGTTCAAACAGAGTCGAAAGGTTATCCTGGAACTTATTTTTATGCATTATACAGATATCCCCTTTTTAGTTTATGGTGTATTGGAAAGACTAGAGGGAAGTCCCTAAAACTGTTGAGCTGTGTTCCAGTAGCCTTGATTCTTGAAGACCACTGCATAACTACATAGTTTTTGCAATGTGACTGTGTGACGGTGAAAACCTTATGTCTGATGCTCCTTTTCCAGGGTATGGACAGATGCGTAAGAAAATATGGATAAAAAAATAAATAAATAATGGGGGGGGTAAGAGGTAAGAAATAAATTGGGTAGATTGAAATACTAGTGGTCAATGAGAGGGAGGGGTTAGGGGTATGGGATGTACGGGTTTTTTCCTTTTTTCTTTAGTTTCTTTTTCTAGAGTGATGCAAATGCTCTAAACATGTCCAGGGTGAAGAATACACAGCTATGTGATGATATTGTGAGCCACTGATTGTATACTATGGATGGACTGTATATGCGTGAAGATTTCTCAACAAAAACATTAAAAAACAAAACAAAACAAAACAAAACTCTCCTGCGTCTACAGTGCAGAAGCAGCACAGGACATTGCGGTGAGCCAAGGGCAAGGACAGAGAGCACCTAAAAGGTCTCAGCTTCCCAGCTGGAAAGGACTTGGGACTCCTGGTAGTCGAACGCCCTTAGCCAATAATATTTTGATGATTTCAATGTAAATGATTCAGAAACATAGGGAAAGCAAGTTTACTTGCAATGTAGTTTAATAATTAACTTGGAAAAAAAGTGTTTGACAAAATTTCCCTGAGTTAGCCAAACCCACGGCACCAGAAAACACCTCGGGGCGCCGCACAGACGTTTTGGGGCCCAGCCGAGGACACGCCCATGGCAGGCCATGCCAGGGGGGGCTCCAAAACCGCCAAACAGAAACAGCTGGCAGGTGGTGGCCATCTCCAGGTGCGGCACAAGGGACAGGCGGGAGGAAGGCGTGTGGGGTGCAGGGAGGGTGGGACGAGAACTGGGTATGGAGAAGGCCGGCCCACGTGGAGGGCAGAGCGCACGGGGGGGCCAAGGCAGGGGCAGGGGCAGGGGCGTCTCGCACACACCTCCCTTCCCCCGTCCCTCTGTAGGGTGGGGCCCTCTCCCCTTTTTATATGGCCTCAGGTGTATCACAACTCCGCTGAGAAAGGCACTGAGCTGGAGGAGAAGGGGGCAGGGCTGAGCTGGCTGGGTCTGGGCTCAGCCTGTGCTTCCTCCAAGGGGGAGGAAGACCCTCCCAGCCAGCCCCAGGAGACCCCATCGGCAGAACAGCGCTCAAATAATCTCATGCACACTCACACCCACACCGGCATACACACTCATTCTTCACACTCACACACATACCCACCCACCCACACACTCACACCCTCAATACAGTCTTTAGATTCGCATACACTCACGTGCACACAACATGCACTCACACATATTCATAGACACAGTCTGCACTCACACACGTGCAATACTCCCACACATGTTCATACACACCCACATATGTACTCCCACAATCTTCACACTCACACTCACATACACAGTCGTTCACTCAGGCACACTCACGCACACACTCACAACAGGCTTTGAAGCTACATGGAGACCATGACAGCAAAGAGAAAGAAATAAGGGGGGGGAGTCAGGTTTCGAAGAGTCTTCTCTGACTTGGCACTCAATCAGCACCAGAGGGGAGCATCCTCCCAGCCCCCCTCCCCAGGCGCATCCCTCTGGCCCCCCCCACAGGGCGCGGCCCCTCAGGCTGCCCCCATGTGCCCCTCGAGGTCTGAAGGACCCTCTCCAACACAGCGAGGTAACCAGGGAATGCCCGGGGTAGACACCCAGAGGGGTGTGAGTTGGGGAGAGCCGCCACCCCAGGAGAGCCAATTAAGGGGGAAAGTACCCCAATCTCTTCAGTCTCACAGTGCAACAGTAATTGCCTCTGCTTATTCTCACCCTGAGGAAACTCCCAGTAAAGAAACTGCCCCCGTCCTCGGCTTGCCACCCTGAGGGACACGCCTTCACCCAAGCCGCCCTGCATGGCCCAGCAGAGAAGCCCCTCACCGTGAGGCCGAATGAGGGGCCCCGGGAGGTGGGGGCGACCAGGCTCCACACTGGGACACCTGGAGAAGTCAGGGTTTCAAAACCCCTGTCCAGGTTAAAAAAGGAAAAATAATTAAAAAAGGAAATAGGAGTTGGCTCCTCTGGCTGTGGGCCCCTCCCGGTCCCCTCTAGTCTCAGGTCACACGCAGTCCACAGAGAGGACATGCAGTCCCCACCCAGGAAGGGGAACAGTGCGCGGGGTCCGCAGCCCTGACAGCGGTGCCACCACAGGACACGGCGGGCCGGAGCCAGGTGCCTGGACCCGCCCGCAGGCTGCCCTGCGACTGCCGCCACCGGCGGGCCCCGGCTCTCCACTGCCGCGTTTACAAAAGACGCTGCAGCCCTTTAAAATGCGACGAAGCACCGAGTCATGGCTACTGTTGGGTTTTCTCGCTGAACCTCGGTTTCCTCCTCCTGACAAGGCAGAGCCGCTGCGAAGATTCTGGATACCAGCGCACAGCCCCCCGTGGTCTCGGGCCCCAGGAGCCAAGGGGCTAGAGGATGCGTCCACAGCTGGCCATGGGCACCTCAGCGATGCCGGCAATGGGGTTCGGGTTCACGAAGGAGGTCGCAAGGACAAAGGGGAGATGCTAAATACCAGGGGCTTAAGCAGAACTTCCCCACGCCTGCCCCTGCACCCGTTACCTGAATTCCCCGAGAGGGGGAAGGAGGACAGTCCAGCAGGGCCAGGGACAAGCCATGCTGGAGAAGTAACTACCAGAGACCCTGCATCCTCCCTACTGGGGGAGCTAGAGGGGTGGACAGCGCGCTAAAGGCTCTACCCCAAAACAGCCGCCCCCCATCAATCCCGGTCAGCCAGGCCAGGGCAGCGAGGGACAGAGGTATTCGTTCTCATTTCAAAGAGAAGAGAGCGGGGCTGGGCATTTGTGCAGAGACTTTGTTTTGAAAGAAACATGGGTCCAGACCTCCTGGCTAAACCCGCCGTTCTGGCCAGCAGGCTTAAAAGACTGAACAGAGAGAACTTTCTAAACAATGCTTCTGAGACCAGCCAGCCTGGACATGTATGGACCTCTCCACCAAAATATCTGTCTTATTTCTGGAACAGTCCAGAAAGGAGCATTTCCTGATGGAGCTCCCTCAGCCCTCTCCCCCTCACTCATGCTCACCACTACTCAATATGAGCTCTAACTTGCTGAGACCTTTGTCAGCTGGTCTGATCGCATCTCAGCTAGCAAAGCGGGAATGGCATGCGACCATGAGCAGTCAGCCCACCAGGCACCAGCCACAGGCCAGCTGATAAACCCTGGCCCTGCTCACCGCTTTCTCCAGCTGCTGCCACCACTTACATTGCCTGCCTCCCTGCCTCCTGGGGTATAACGTTTCGGGAAAATCAAATGGCAGATGCCCCAGAGTCCAAAGCAATACGGAGAGTCCATACTACGCCAAGTCTCTCAAGGGGATGCCTCAAACACCAGCGCCAGAGGAAGCTTTGGGAGGGGGGTAGGCCTGAGAAAGGGTGCCACTCCCAAATGCCAGGGGAAAGTGGAGTCGGGTGGAGCACATCCATCTGAATCTAAATGTGAGGCCCTCTGATGTCAACAATCCTATTTTGGGAATTTTCCTAAAAAAAAAAAAAAATCCAACAGGAAATGGAAAATATACATATATTCAGGAAGCTGCTCTTTTTTTTTTTAATAGGGAAAAAGATGGAAACAAGAGGCTTGCCCCTGAGTGGGGACAAGTGAAGACCCAGGGAGTAGATCACTCCGTGGACCTGTGTGCCCAGAAATAGTACTTAGATACTCATGAAAATGGTACTTAGGAGCTCATAGAGCAAGAGGGAAAATCAGACGTGAGATACACGTGACATGAACCAGGGAAGGCCTCTCAACACTACTGACATTTAACTGTAACTATGAAAAACCACGTGGTACTCCGGAAAAGAGGTGGACAGGGACACGGCAAGGAAACCTTTGATGTGCTGGGTGATGTGATGGTGTTCTTACTTCTTTTAGTATTGCAGCAGTCTCTGTTCAGTATTTTTTATTTTTTGAGGGCGAGGCACGGCCGCAGGGAGAGCTCCTGGGGGCTGTTCGCCAGCACGGCCCGGCCCCACCCAGAGGCCCCGTACCTTCTGATCGAAGCTGTCCGGGGTCAGGTAGAAGTTGTGGAGAGGAACGAAGTAGCCCTCCAGGAGGCCCATGAGCAGGACAAGGTACACGCCATCTGCAAACTGAGGAGAAGCGCCTGGTGAGGGCTCTGAGCCGCATGCGGAGTGGGCAGGCACCGTGCACCTGCTCACAACGAGGAAAAACATTTTCGAGTATAAACCCATGGCTCTTCCCGCTACAGCTGAGAGGGCCTGGATTGAGGTAAAGGGTCTGTGTGCAAGAAGCCAAGTCAGAACCTTGGGGGGACACGGCCACCCTCTCCTGGGGTTGTGGTGAGGTGCCAGCAGGAGGGCGGGCAGGTAGGGCCTTGCACGCAGGGGGTGCTCCATCAGTCTCAGCTGCCAAGTGATAAACTGCTGAATGAATGAATGAATGAATGATTACTGCAAGGTGCCCGACGCTGCCTGCTCCCTGTGCGGCTGCCCGTAGCTTTCTCATGCTCAGGACAAGACCTGCCCGTGCTCTTGCAGCAGTGGCCAAGCCCTCTGTGTCTGTGCCGGCGGGCCCTGCCACCCCAAGGTTCCCCGGGGAGCCCCTCTCTCCTCCCTCACCCCCCAACCTCAGTCAGTGCCTCAGCTCCACGCTCCACTAGCCCTTGGAATTAGGGGACAATTCCAGGCAGGAGAGTGCACTCCCTGGCCACCCTGCCCAGTAGCCCCTGCCCAGCCACACCAGGGGACGGGGAACCTAAAACAAGAACCTCCCTTCTCTGGCAGCCTCGCTTCCACCTCTCCGTAACCATGGCAGGCAGAAACGGCTCAGTTCACGGTAAAGGAGACCGTGAAGGCGCACAGTGCCCCCCAGGGAAGGCCACACCCGCCTGTCTTACAGATGACATAAATGGGGTCCCAGGACCCCCGCAGCATGAGGCCATGGTGGTCTCTCACTGCACTGTCACACAGGGCAGGCCAAAGGCAAGGACCCCAGCCTCTGATGTCTAAACCATGTTCTCCAATACAGCAGCCACTGGCCACGTGCAGCTGCCTAAATTTACATTAAAAACTTAATTAAAATACAAAATCCGGTTTCTCGGTGGCATTGGCCACATTTCAAGTGCTCCGGAGCCTCATGTGGCAGAGACTAGGGGACTGGAAGAGCATATGTCTACAGAGCACATCCACCGCTAAAGAGAGGTACACCGGTCAGCACTGGTCTGGAAGACTCTCATGCAGGATGACTGACAGGACGGGCGGGGGCACCCTGGGGGCTTCAGCTCCCTGAGACTGTCAACTTGCAATGGACAAAAAAAGAACATGCAAACTTGCAGGCGGGAGGGCATTTTGTACTAAAACAACAGCAAATCTGTCAAGCATCCTGGGCAGGACCCCAGAGGCCTCCCCACCGCTGACTGCACTTTCAGGTGAAAAGTCAAAATCACCAAAATCCCAGTATTCCCGAGCCCTGTCCCTTAGGGTCCACGCCCTGTCCTTGCTGGGGTCGCCAAATGTACAAGTTAAAGCCCCAGGCTAACCCGTGTCGGCTGCTGGCAGATGACAATGCCATGCCTCCAGAGTACAACACTGCCATGCCACGAAGAAGCTGTTTACTCTCTCATTAAGGAGCATTTTACATTTTTTTTTATCTCTGGTTTTATGCCAGCAGCTCTTGGCTGCGTGCATCGCCCCCCCCCCCACACACACACAGGGACCCCAGCCAGCCAGCTCCAGGCTGTCAGTCCCTGCAGTTCTCTTGGGGTGACAGGTGATGACTCTGGCTGTTTGGCTTGTCTGTGACTCAGTTTCAGGGAATGAGAAGTTCTCAGGTGACCAAGTACACAGGGGACCCACCCTACAGCCCCTGCTGGTGGATGTGGCTGGGGAATGTGTTGCCCCCACAAGTCCCGATCTGGGGTGCATGGAAAGGGAAAGCCTTGCCAGGGTGGGTGGGGGCCAGGAGAGGATGTGGTCTGGGGGTAACTGGGCGGACCCTCCATGCTCACACACACCCCAGAGCAGGGTCCTGCGTGCGCCCGGAGACCCCCACGGAGGCCCAGGAGACCACCGGTGCCACCATCACTGTGGACACTGGCCTCACGCCGAGCCCCACGTGCGCCAACTTTAAATGCTTGACCCCTCTTCATCGTCACAGTAACTGCTGGGGACAGAGGCTTGGGGGGCAGAGTAAGTGGCTCAGGGTTACAGGGCTGGGAAGCCTTCCACAACACAGACATGATTTTTAAAAGGTGGAGAAATGCAGATACACACAGCTCTGCAGGAGTTTGAACCCGGGTTGCTTTGGCTCCCCAGGCATCCAGACACTAATGCTTCATATATTTATAAAAATACCCAACAACAACAAAAAAATCTGCAATTTCTGTGGCTGGTGGTTAAAAACATTTTTAAAACCTCCTCAGATACTGTGTAGAGAAGGAGGGGAAAATGAAGATGCTGAGGGCTAAAGGTAAATGCAAATCTAAGTTCTGAGTCCCAACCTAAGCTGCTCCGGCCATTCCCACTTGGCATGCAGGTCTTTCCACGATGTGGCAATCCATGGCCGCAGGGGAGAAACAGGACGCCACATCTTCACTCACCGCCCGGGGCTGGAACCTTGCTCGGCCCTTAAAGTGTGCATAGCCTCTGCTCCAATGATCTCATTTCTACCGCATCCTGAGAAACTTTGTGGACAAGGGCACAAGTAACTGTGCACAAGGGGCTCGTGCTACTGATATTTACAAGAGCAGAAAAATGCACAGTACTAAGGGCTTGGTTTAAAGACATGCAATGCAGCCCTAGAACTGGATAGAAGGTAGCTGTCAAACGTGATAAAAGATAGAGGGATGGACAGATTGAGCAACATATAGAGGGCCAAACAGAAATGCATACTACATACCCTTGTTCCCTATAAAAAGATGCCCACAATATAGTGACAAAAAAAACAACATAAAGCCACTGTATAGTATAATCCACTCTCATTTAAAATTATACATGTGTGCTTATAAAATATCTGGAAACCTACATACCTGACTGTTAACCGTATTTTTAGTTAGCTCTGGAGGATATGGGGAAGCAGGGGAAGAGATGGGAAGGAAAGAGGAAGGGGAATTTTTACTTTTCAGTTGGTATACTTCTGTTTATATATCAAACAGCTGATAATCAGAGGTCAACGATTAGTAAACTGCTAATAGTAATAAATGTATTTGCAAACAATGAACAAATAAATATACACATTAAAAATGGCCTGTTCATTATATAGATATCCCCTTTCTAGTTTATGGTGTATTAGAGTGGCTGGAGGGAAGTACCTGAAACTGCAGAGCTGTGTTCCAGTAGCCTTGATTCTTGAAGATGATTGTATAATGATAGAGCTTTTGCAATGTGACTGTGTGATTGTGAAAACCTTATGTCTGATGCTCCTTTTATCTACGGTATGGATAGATGAGTAAAAAATATGGATAAGAAATAAACAAATACTAGGGGGAACAAAGGTTAAAATAAATTGAGTAGATTGAAATACGAGTGGTCAATGAGAGAGAGGGGTAAGGGATATGGCATGTATGAGTTTTTTCTTTTTTCTTTTTGCTAGAGTGATGCAAATGTTCAAAAAAATGATCATGGTGATGAATACACAACTATGTGATGATACTGTGAGCCATTGATTGTACACCATATCAAGAATGTTTGTATGCCAAGAATGTGTGTATGTTTGTTTGTTGTTTACAATAAAAATATAAAAAAAAAGAAAGAAAAAAAATGGACTGTTCAGCTTCCAAAAGCAGACCCACATTTTCCACGATTAACCAGAAACACATAGGAAAGGTCTGGAATAAAATGCTCGCTGCAGTTATCTCTGGGTGATGGGATTAAGGATGAGCTTTATTTGTCTTGCTTATCTGCATTTTCAGACATTTCTACGATGAACCTGAATTACTTTTTTAATTAGAAAAGCAAATGAGAAAAGTTAAAGAAAGTAAAAGAACAGAATGCAATCACCCAGGGGTTTAAGAAGGATCAGCTGTGCACTAGAGAAATCAGTACCAAGAACTCAAAAGACTCCGATTTCAAGCTCCCAGCTAATCCTGTGAAAATTATATTTTGTCTTTAATGCCTGCCGAGCGCTCAAAAACATATTTCCACAATGCTACTCTAGCTTCAAATGGGGAGGGAAGGTATAACTTATATGCTTGATGCAAAAGGACTTGTATATGTATCCACTGGATGGGTATTTATTGAACATCTTCAGCGCTAAGTGTAGGGACTGTGTCAGAGAGCAGAAGCAGAGGGACAGCGCATTCTGGCCTGCACGTGCAAGGCCCTTTGGCAGGGAAGGGCGGCACTTTGGAGAGTCAGAAAAGGCTAGCACGGCTGGGGCTGGGGAGCTGTTAAGATGAATGAAATGGTGCCGACTTCATTGACACATCCTACCTGGGAATCAAAAAAGCTGGCTGCAAACGACACAAGCCGAAGGATCCTTGAAAATGAACCACTCCATACCTGGCTTTCCAGTTCTGTCACTTCCAGGTTCAGTTTGTTCAGGTGCTTGTTCACAAACGTGATGAGCGACTGTCAAGGCAAAGAGAGACGCAGGGAAGTCAGGAGCAAGATTCGATTCCCATCTGCTGAAACCAACTCAACATTTGGCAACATTTGGCTTTGTGAAACATTTCCTTAATTTCCTCCATTCGCTAAAATAAAAAGCCCATGTACACAATAAACAGTTATTACAATGGCCTTTTGCAGTAATGGGATGATGCTGAAA
>PVIY010041313.1:0-21704 GCA_004026745.1 Myrmecophaga tridactyla
CCCAAATTATCCTCAGAAAAACAGCAGCATCAGTCCCATCAAGTACCAATATCTGCAAAGCTGACCCTGTTATTGGGCTCTCACTTTCCTGGTCTGAGTCAACGGTAACGTCATTCACTCAGGATGTTTAACCGTAAACCTCCTTGCGGCAAACACCTCACCTCTCCTTGCTTGCCCCAACAGTTAACGGTCTCTGAGTCACCTATTGACTAACACAATTATTTGTCAAATCTGGCCTCTCCTCACCATCCCCTCTGCTGTTGCCTCCATGCCCGCCCTTATCACCTCTTCTCTAATCTACTGAAAAAGCCTCTCCATGCCTCTAGTGCTCCCTTACCCACCCACACATGCAAGTGTGCCCCACAGTTCTCCACACTCCTGCCAGTTTGTTTCTTAAGGAATGGCTTTATCTCTCTCCTGCTCAAACTTCAGGAGCTCCCCCTTGCTTTAGGATAAAGCTAAGGCACATGATTTCCCACAATCCCCCAGACGCACTACATGCCATTGCCAGGCAGCAGATGTTGAGGTTTTCCTCACAGGGCATGGTCTTTCTTGTTTCTATGTTTCTTGTTTCATGTTTGTTTCGCTGCCAGAATTCCCTTATCATCTAACTGGTCAACTTCTACCCATCTTTCAAGACTCCAATCAAACCTCCCCCTCTCTGTAGTTTTTTCTGACTCCCCTCTAGCAGTCAACCAGTCTCTTCTCTCTGCTTTCACAGAGCAATGTACATTCCTCGGCTGTAGCCCGATTTTTAACTTACATACTTGCTCCCTTCTTTGGACTGCAGGGTCCTGAAGGAAAGACCGTGGCTTATTCTCCAGCAGCTGGCACCATGCTAGGAGCAGGGACACCCTGAAGGTCTGTTGAATCAATGAGTCATCATGGCCTTTGGAGTAAGACAAAACTAGCTTAGAATGTTGCTCTCCCACCTACTAGCTCTGTGACCTCAGCAAAAATTTGGTGCCTCTAAGCATCATTCCTCATCTGTAGAATGAGAATTATGTCTCACATCCCACTGTCAGGGGAATGGGAAAAGGGCAGATGTCTGGGATGAAACTGGGGTTTCCAGTAGATACCTTGGGTGGATGAAACTAAGAGAGGGAATGTGAGAATAAAAATAGTGTAGTAATGAGCCTGACACGCAGTAGGCCTTCAACTTCTACTTTCCTTATGGAAATCTAACAATTGGAGAGTAGTAAGAAAAATGAAGTTTGTCCCTTGAAAACCCACTCTCTTATTTCTTTCAATTATGACCTGTTTTCTTTTGATGACTTGGAGAAATGCCAAGGCATGTGGTTGGGGGCAAAAAAGCCCTGTGTTTATTACCAATGTCCCTGACAGACTCTAAGACAAACACACTGAGGAATCTAATCATCCCCCTAAGTGGCTTTGAACTCGCTTGTCTGGCACCGTATCATGTGTACACACAAATACAGCTGGACAGGCAGGTAGGGAGCACACTGTCGTGGACCAGCCTGAGCCAACATGGCACGTGGCCCTAGGGGAGCCTGCTCTTGGCAGGAGTGGGATTAACACTTCCTTCCCCCAGGAAGCAGGCTCCAGAGGGACAGTAACTCATCTTGGATGCCCAGTTTCTGGACCAGACGCAGTTGGTGCTGTCCCATGGTTGGGAGGTGCTGCCTGGGGAGCCACATGGGGGAGAGTGGGAAGCAGCAGTTAGGAAAGCAGAGCCTGCAGGTAGTCAGGTGGGATCAGATTGAAACAGTCCTAAGGGGCAGGCAAAGGCATTCGGAGAGTATAGAATAATAGAGAAAGAAGGAAAAGGGACACAGCCCAGGCACCAGGATCCAGGGACACATGAGAAACAGGAAGACAAGACAAACCTACGACTAGAGAGAACCCAGATGAAACAGGAGAATTTGCAAAGAAACAATCCAAACTGGGTAGGTTGGGATGGGGTGGGGGTGATTATCTGGGTAGATGTTGGCACAAACATGCTAACATTTACTAGGCTAAGTCTTCCCTTTCAAATCACACAAGACCTGTCTGAACAGGGATGACCCGGAGGCACTGGACCGCAGAGGAGAAAGGGCAGCACCTCCACCCGTGAGGGCAGGTCCTGTCCTGCCCAAGCCTTCTGTTGAGTAGTCCATGTGTGTCCCTGTGTAGATCTCACACCCATGGGCATCAGTAGAGCACCTGGCATGAGAAGCATTTGAGTCTTTCTGCATCACAGCTCAGAATGAAGCAGCTGGGTGTTACTGTACCTACCATCACTCTTCCAGTCACATCCTGCCCACCATCTCCTGGGGAAGCATAGGACCTTAGGGCTAGAAGATACCGTATAATCCATCTATTCCAAACCCTCTGTAATACATAAAACAAAGTTTCTCTAAAGGTCAAATGGCTGCTCGAGGTGACATGGTTTGTGGTAGAGACAGAACTGGAATTCATTCTTCTAACATCCAGGAGCAGATTCTCTCCACTCTGTCAGAGAGCTGGGGCCACATGTCAGAGGAAGGCCACTGGAGAATGGAATTTAAATTTTTGGATAAACTGCTACTTTGTTTGGAACGATCTCTATAAGGAGCATTTTACCAATGCAAACCTAAGACAAGGACATGCTAAAGTTTTCAAGGAAGACCTCGCTGGGAGCTCCATGGTGACCCAAATGCTGATGTTTCAAATTGAGCCTTCCGGTGTCTTGTTTAATATTACACATCCAGAGTAATTTATCCTAATCGTTTTCCTACACATTTGGTTGGATAGATTTTCTTCTCCCAAGTCTAAATTTCAGAAGAGGTATGCCTGAAAATTACAGTTTCTTTTTGAGAGTCATATACATGAGCTTGCTTTTTGTTTGTTTTTTTAATCCAATAATTGACCCACCAGAATTTAGATATACAGACAAAAGAAGGGTATGAAGACCCATCCTTTGAGGTAAAAGATAGAGTTGGACTAGATCTGGCACAACACAACCTAGACCAGACAGTTCATGCTAACATCAGACACTATCTTAATATTGAATAAGACAGACATTGGTTAGTGCATTGTGGGACTGTGATAATTGACATTTGAGAATATGCAGACAGAAACAACTTTGAGGTTTAGTGGAGGTTCCCCCTAAAGGTAATGCATATTCCCACCATCAGTCATTCTGGGCAAACTTAATCTTGAGGGAAAATAAATTTTAAAAATTGGAGCTAGAAGATAAAATGGCTCCCTTATCATTTGGGGAATCAGAATCATTCAGTCTGGTAGCAGGATAGATGGGGGATGCATGGCTCCTGCCACATGGAAGCAGATCAGCAGCTGGGCAGGGATCCAGCCCAGTAAAGGACTGGGGGGGGTGGGTTCATGTCAGTGAATTTGAAGGATAGCCAAGGCTACAAATGATGAACTTTTGTTATATTTAAGGCTTTAGTAAAGTCTTGTTAAATGTCACAGTCTGGTCTCAGTTGGGCTGAAGTGAATTAGCCTAAAGTCTAAACCCCATGTTTAAGGAGGAGGGGACAAGGAAAGAGCTGGTGTTCCTGGTCCTGAAGCCAGCTTTGGTGTTATCGATGGCAGCCTCTAGCCAAGAAGTTAGGACCAGACAGGCAATAATCTCAGTGGGATCATTTGGCAGCAGAGAAAGCAATAGGGCAGGAAGATTAGAGGACCAAGGAGAACAGAGAAAAACTTAACTACTTCCTTCAAAGGGAAATAGGGGAAAGAAGGAAGAACACTTGATGAATCTAATTTGGGGCAATTTTCCTAGTGGGAAAAAATATACCAGGTTTTTAAGATCTTTTGGTTACAAACTAGAGCAATCAACTATGGCTGGCTTAAGAAAATTTTCTTTTAAAAAAGCAAGGATGAAGGATTTACTGGAAGAATAGTTTGATATCTCATGGAACAAAAGGAAAAATTGGAAAATTAAAATCTACGAAGAAAAGGATTCTCAGACAAGGGAGTTGATGGATCCTCTATATATGATACAGGCACCAACATGGTTTGGCTCTGCTTTCCAAATCCTTTTTCTCTCCTTTTAAGTATCCAATTCCAGAAGAAAATAGCCAGAATGGCTTAAGGCAGTTTTGGTTTGGGCAAGGTAATAGAAACCTGCCCCTGTTTGTAGTGGAAGAGAGGGTGTTATCTCCTTCTCATGACACTCAGGTCCATACAATAAGAACAGCTTCCTTCACTAAAGCATTACCTCTATTTTCTCCATCATCTATTCCTGCTGCCACTCCCTTTTCCCCAAGAGGATGGTAGTTGTTCTCCATTGTTGCATAACAAGTTTTCAGAAAGTTAGCAGCTTAGAACAATGTGCCTCTCTTATCTCACTGAGTCCTCTGCTAAGGGTCTCACAAAGGCTGGAACCAATGTTTGCTGGGCTGCATTCTCATCTGGAGGCTCGACTGGGGAAGACTCCACTTCCAAGCTCATTCAGATGGTTGGCAGAATTCATTTCCTCATGGTTATATGACAAGGGCCCTGGATTTTTTCTGGCTGTCTGCCTAAGGCCACCTATAGTTGCTAGAGGCTGCAACTCATTGCCATGTAGGCTTCGTCAACATCAAGCGATTTGTAATCTTGATTACAAATCCTTTCACCCTTGCCATATCTATTGACTAAAAACAAGTCTTGTGTCCAGCTCACAGCAAAGGGGAGAGAATTTTATAGGGTGTGAACACTGGGGATGGGATTCATGGGGTTACCATAGTGCGTGTCTGCTTCAAGGACTTATAGCTAATGAGGTTATAGGCAATCAGGATTTGGTGTCCATCTCAGCACATGCACTCCTTTCTCTCTCACAGCTTCTCACTCTTTCTCATCAGCCTGCACACAGACACCAAGTATTCCTGTTACTAACACAGAGTAAGCCCACCGGGGCAACCACCCAGTGTTTCTGCTTATGACTGAGTAGGAAAGCTCAATTCAGGAGGGAATGAAAGAAAGCCCATGTTGACCCTAGATCCAAACCTGATTTTCCTATACAGCTTTATCACCCACAACAACTGCTATTTTTATTCCCATCTGATCGCTAAGCCTATATCCCAATGCTTCAGAACTCAGAAGGGAGGGTCCTGATTACATAGGAGCCTCACACCCCACTCTGTGTTCTGAGGGTTGATGCCAAAAGAGTGAGAAACATTCGCCAGCTGGGCAAATAGCCTAACAAATGTCTCCTGCATGCCCTAACAATTTGGATATAGAAGGAAACTGAAAGCTGGTTTTGGTGGTTGTAGGCTGCTGAGACTGGAGACATATAGGTCAGTATAAAGGAGAGAAAAGTACATAACCTGGCATTTGCCATGGGAACAGGATGTGTTCTTCAGAGGCCATCTCAGCCTTGACCCTGATTTTGGAAAGGGTATAGCTTGTGCAGCAGACAACAAGAGTGTTTTTTAATGGGAGAAGCCCTTTTCCCCATACCCTGTCCAGCTGAAAGCTCCCTCTACCTCTTCTAACAATCTGTATTTATGACCACAGAAGTGTTTTGCCACCTACCAACTTATCTGTTCTTCTATGTTTGTTTTTTTATTATCACTCCAATTCTCTCCAGCCTATTCTGGAGCTGCAAACTTTAACCAATTACCTTATTCCTTGAGGGATGAATGGGTAGAGTCAGAGCAAGACAATTCTGCTTCACCACAAACCACATCCTGACTGGAAAAAAAGCAAATTCTTAGGAGTCATTATTTATAAGTGTCCACCAGAGAAACTGAGACAAAGAGAGTAAAGTAGCAGGCTCAAGGACACATCAGAGTCAAGGGCCAAATGGGGAGTTAGAACCTTTCTTCTTAGCCCCTGATACCACAATACCCTCTTATTATAGAGCTGAGGTTTATTAACCCTTAATGTCCCTAGAGTCTCCTGGGAAGTGCTGTGCCATAAACAAGCCAGGTAACCAGGGACCTGTGGGGGTCAGTCCATGGGGCATCTCGGTTAAAGTGGTTAATAACCACAGCAACATGATTTATTGCTTAGTTCTGGAAGGAAGCCAACTGTCACTGCAGGCACCTCCAGCCCCAGCCCAGCTCCCTTCATTTGCATAGGTAATGGTCGTGTTATTAACAGCTCATTAGTGCCAGACCCAGGTGACTGAAAAAGCAGACTCAATGGCCTAGAGGGAAAGAGCCTCTCACATTTTAGAGAAAACCCTACAGGACTCTTGTTCCAGTGCCTGGTGAGCCAGAAGCCAACAGGATTCTAATGCAAAGGTCCCCCACCTTTCTCAATGTCTCCTGAATTCCACAAGTGCAATCTTAAATAACATCCATAAACGTAAACGCCCCTGGCGTGTAGGTGGTGGGTGGCTCCAACTGACACAACGTTATCACTCAAGCTATCAGTGTAGCTCCTCCATGACTAGGTAAAGTACAAAGAACAGGTATCTTCAGCCCTTTTTACACATAAAAGATTGAGATTTAGAGAAGTTAAGTGACTTGCCCAATGTGACCTGGTTTCAGACTCAGGTCTTCTGATTCAGAGGCCACTGTCCTTTTCATCAAAGCTCATGCTACCATCTCAGACAGGACAGGGGTGAAGAAAGAAGACAGAGCAAGTCTCTGAGAAATGAAATGGTACAGGTCTCTGGCCAGAGGGGTTGGCAGTGAGGGCTACAGGGGCTAGAGAAGAGGTCAAGATCAGCCAGTGGAGCATCGTCATCTTTTGGGGTACCCTTGGACTTATATTATCCTAAGCCTTCTTTCTCATTCCTTCCCAAATCACCCCCACATCCTAGATGTGGAAGCACAAGCCAGAGTTAAGTTGACATATGTTTGCCTACTCAGGAACATGCAATGGAATGAAGATCTTCCTTTCTCTCTTCACCTGACCTCACAGCCTCACCCGACAGAATAGCCATCACCAGCCCCAACCTAGAAGAATGTAGCCCAGGCCTACATAAAATGAGTCAGTGGGTATCAAGGAGACTAATTCTAGTTCCATTTCTGCCACCTATATTTTCTCCAAGGCCCTGTTGCTCTCAGATCCATCTGGAACCAAGTAGAAGGAAGGAGGAAGGACTTTCTGAAGTTCAGCTTGGCAAGTTTGGGGAGTTGGGAAGAGGACAGTGACAGCATCTGGGGAAATAGGCGATCAGTTTTTCCTACTGCCCACAAAAGGAAATAAAGCAAGATAAAGAAAAATTTAGCATGGGGAAAGAGCACCGAATAGCTCCTGATTTTAACTTAAACTAATTGTTGGCCTTGGGCAGGCCATTTTGATCTCTCTGGGATTCAGTTTCCTCTTCTGGAAAATGAGGGCTTTGGACTAGTCTGTCTCTAAGCTCCCTCTGAGCGTGTCCACTCTATGATCCAGTTTATGACCAATTATTATGGAAAAAGAGCCTGAGGATTCTCATCAACTGGAAGAGAAACACATGCAGTCATGGGGTGATGGAGAAGTTGAATCTGAAATTCATGCTGTGCCCGGTTTGGTGACTAGAGAAGTCCACGGTCACTTCTCTGCAATAAGAGCATGTTCAAATGGTCATTTAACTCACCAAGGATTATCCAGCAAATGCCCAGTAGTTTTATCATACCACAGTACCTAGTGGGTTAGAGGCAGAGGGATATTGGGAGAATAGGAACATCAAAAACGTATCCAATTTTTAAGAGCTTATATGTTAGTAACCAGCTCACCCCATGTAGACCAATCTGACGATTAAAAACACATGTCAAGTAATCTGCTGTGTCCCATATATAACCTTTCTGTAATGAAGATTTACCACACGTGCACACACGTGAATGCATGTACATGTATGTATGTGCACGTTGCACCCACCTTATTCCACCCAGGCCTCCATTTGCCTCATCAAGAGAGCCCTCCCGGAGGAAGCCGGCACTGAAGGATGAGCCTACAGCCTTTGGATTGCACTAAGATCCAAGTGGACCTACAAAGCATTGGGAAATCCGAATCTTAGAACATCTTCATCAGACCTTGGCCTCAGGGAGAAAAGGCTTTGCTTCAGGGTCAGCACCGAGGCCCCCTCCTAGCTCTCTGGCTTTGCTCTGGGCCCTCCCCTCTCCTGGCCCTCCTCCCTCATTCCACCACTTCCCTGTCCATTTCCTGGTGCACATTTCCCCTCCCCATCGAGCCACGTGCTGCCTTGTCCCCACCGCTCCTAAGGGCAGCACATTTCTCCTATCATCTTAAAAATGTAATCAATTGCATTTGATCCAGCAAGTGCTTTCGTGAGGATGGGTTTTTAAAAAACAGTTTGAAAAAAAAAGTGGATAAAATATAAATTAAAAAAGAAGAATAGGTCTGGTTACAATCAATAACCCTAGAATTATTGACTCCTCTTCCCACTACAGCATGATGCCGCTGTAATCTTGCTGGCAGATTCTATAAAGGGCGCATCTGTATGAGATGAGATGTCCATTGTCAAAAGTTATAATTCTCTCCAACATAACTCCCATAACAACAGCCAGGCAGTTTCTGCGGACTGATCTGGTGTCTGGGAACCACATTACATCACTCTCCAAAAACCATTTAGCATCTCTGCCCCAGAGCCATCTCTGTCCTTAGCAAGTTGGCAAGAGAAAAGGAGGCAGAACCAGAAGCCAAACTCAGCCTCAGCCTGGTGTCCTGAGTTCAGGCATTTTAGCCTTTTCTTTGCTCTTCCCAACTCCTTCTCGAAGGGGTAAAAGTGTACCCCAGCTCTTCAACCCTACTAGAAACAAAGGGATTATTCACTGTGAGGAAAAGCTGGATTTTACAAAATTTTTAGCCAAGTTGCTGCTCCCAGGCATGTTTTTGGCCAAAGGGCAGAGGTGGGACTAGTTTCCGGAGGGTTCCCCAAGACAGGCTGGGGCAGGTAACAGGCTTACGTGAGCTAGGAAAAGAAATGTGCTTAGACAAGGTCCCAGGAAGCCAGGACTCTTGGTAATTACAGGGCCCCACACTTACCAGGAGTTGAAGAAAATCTTCATGGAGGCCACTCGCCCTGCCAGCTAGCATCCAGCTCAGGGAGCTCTTGTGAGCTTACTCTTCAATCTCCAGGTGACCATGTGGTCAAGTGTATGAGGGGCTGGCCTGGGAGCTGTGTGACCTTGGTGGAAACCCCCTCTCTCTCAGCCTCTCCTTCCTCACTGCAGAGTGAGAAGGTTGGACAGGACAACCTCCCAGGGCTCTTCCACATTTATGGGGAGCACTTCGCTCTCAACCCTGGGGCAGGGTGTGGGGCTGTAACTCCCATCACCTCCAGCCTTTCCAACCACTACCGGCTGGCAGCCCCATCCCCAGTCCCAGAAGGAGCCCCTGCCTTACCCCAGAGTGTTTGGACGTCTCCCTGCCCCAAAGGAGGAAAACCAGAAAACATGGGTGGGCCCTGCCCTCCGGGAAACGCTGCCCAAATGGAAAGCAAAGCTCTGCTGGTTTTGATTATGAAGATTTACAGCCAGGAGTGACTTTCCTTGGCAATATTGTCTGCTGCATTTATGAGCAGCAATTACATAGCATTTGGTACCTGGGAAGGCAACAGGCGAGAGCTGAAATGGTGAAATGCTCTATCACTCCAAGGAGCACAACGCCTTTGGTAATAAATATTGACGTTCATTAAGACAAAGCCAGAATTCAATCTGTTCTGGGGAATTCTCTGCTTCCGGCCTCAAGAAGGGCCCTTATTTACCAGATGTTCCTAAGGGAATGAGACAGGCCGGCTCACCTTGCTCCCCAAGATACATTTTATTCAACTGCCTTGTCCTGGGCACACATGTGTCTGACAAACCAATTTGAAAATGAATTTGGTACATTTTCTGAGTTGATTATTTATTCTGAAAATGAATGTGCCTGTTCCGGTCAGTCTGACAGCTCTAGGAACAAGAGAACTGGGTGCTCCCCGCTCCTCCCTCGCACGTCCTCCTCCGACAGAGGAGAGAGCCTGCAGTGAGAGGGCCAGCTTTTCCAGGCATGAAGTCAGGAGGCAGCCTCTCCATCCTCACACTGACCCATCCATGTCCACCCCCAAATAGTTTTATCCTGCTGAGGAAAAGCCAGCATGCCACACCTGTGACTGCGGACAAGTGGGGTGAGATGAAAGCAAAGGGGGCTCCATCTGCTCTGCCCTCTTGCGTGTTTTAACCAGACAAGCATTTGACACCCACTGCCCAGAGCACCCTGGGGGCCTAATATAAGGGTTGAGAACCTGGGCAGGGAGTGGGGTAAGGAGGGGGTTTTCAACCACCATTTGATGTCTGGTCCCCCAGTGTCTGGCTTTCACTATTTCCTCTGAGGTTTTTTTTATCCTGTTTGCAATCACTAGATGAAAGATAACATGTTGGAGGAAGGTTCAGCCTCTTCCCTCAACCCTCTCCAGCTGTGCCTTGCCCACAGCCCACCTACTGTGGGCCCCAGGGACCCCGTCTTTCTGGTGTAGTCCTGGAAGGCTTCCTGCAGAAGGCGGGCTTCTGGGGTTTTGAAGGATAGGGAAGTTTGGGGAAGTCAGAGGAAGAGAAGAGTTGAATTCCCCACTGGGAGAAAACACATGTACAGAGAGATAAGGATGTGGGAAGCCTATTTTGGAGACACCAGAGTCGCCTATGGCTGAAATAGCATGAAGCAGACTTGGATCATCGAAGGCCTTGAATGCAAAGTTCAGAAATCTGGACTCTAAATTTGCCAAAGTGATTATATTGCTTTTGTTCAGCAGTTTTTGAATTATTTTTAGACCACGAAGTCCATTACTCCAATGTAGTCTTGCAAAGAACCTCCATGTACCAAACATAAAAGTGAAGCTGGTTTGATTGAACACAGACGAAAGGCTCAGAGCCCCATCCCTTACCTCCCACAGAATTGAGTCTCTCCATGGAATCTGAGACCACCTATGTCAGAATTTCCTGAGCTGCTTGCTGAAAGGCAGACCCCTGGATGCCCTCACCAGATCTAACGATGCCTATTCTCTGGCGCCGTGCCCTGGAATATGCATTTTTCTTCCACTCTAGGTGATGATAAAAGCACACAGAAGTTTGAGACTATAGGGCTGGACAGGGCTGAGAGTAAAAGCTAACGTGTGTCTTTGATTTTCAGGTCAATCCCCCATCTGTAGCTGAGGAGCTTCGGCCCGCTGTATCCCCACCGCTCATCCACCTCCCTGGCATGTCATCCAGTTGCAACATGTTGTGTGTAAAATAAACACCTCCCAAGAGCCTCATTTGAATTGTCCCTGATCCAGGACCTGGAGAGCAGGGACTGGGGGGAATAAGGAATTATGAAAAAAATTGTCAGCCCCCCAAACCCTGCATCTGACCTAGGACCTCTATGGTACCGGAAGCCCCAAATCTGGCAACATTTTTAAGCATCTTGGAAAATACACACCCACTCTCACCCATTAGTGTGAAAAGGGGACATCACTTCCCCCCTCAGCAGCGTGAGCAATATGGTTCAGGAAGCTGATTCAGAAAACCTCAAGTCATAAGATTCTCGGCATCCTGCTCTCTGCTGAGAAGGTTGGGGCTGAGGCCCAGGAGCCCTTGTGGGGTACAGCATGGCCTGGAAGCTGTTTTCCATCGCACCAAGCCCCCAAATTAACACATCCCTAGAAAGGGCAGCTTCTGCCAGTTCTGTCATATCATTATTCATGGTTGCCAGATGAAGAGTTGAGGGAAGCAACTCTGAGCAATTAAGTGTCTAGCCTAAGGTCACAGAGCAAGTCAACATAGGCCCAGAGAAAGTACCAAGTCCTCTGCAGGATTCAGGCAGCAAGTGGGCACTCTGCCCTCAGGCTCCTGCTTAGGGCACCTTCATCTCACCTGGCTCAGCAGCCCAGGCTGGCTCTGCCTCTACTCCCACACACTGCAGCCAGCTCATCACCGCCCTGATCTAAGCATCCCCTGGCACTCCAGCCTGGGGCCTCTGGAAATCAGGAGAAGCCTCTGCACAGGTAGGCGACGGCTGTCACAAAGCGAGCCCAGAGAAGAGAGGGAGGAGGGGAAAACCTAGGTATTCAGCTTCCTCTTTAGCTCTCAGACCACTAATTTGTGGCAAAGGATGTGAATGTGGGTGTGGGATATAGGCACAGACTCACTAGGGGAACAAGGGGGACAAGGAAGCTGTTTGTCAAGTAGATGGAGTATAATTGGACCTCTTTTATCTTGGGCTGACCCCCATCATCTTCAAGTATTGATATCCCTCCTTCTTTTGGGAAACTGTTCTTGGACATGCCAATCACGCGACTCCAATGGGATGCCGACTGTACCCGGTAGCAGGGGTGGCTGCAACTCAGGTCCAGCCAGTCACTGTTCCCCACTGTCTTGGTCAAAGTGACTGATCCAAGGGTGAGTATGAGACCATGTCTGGCCACTCAGAGCTCTCCCCTGGGAATTTTCTAGTCAGGGGTAGGGGATGGCTGTTAGAGATATAAACCTTCCCTGACAATATGGACAGGGCCTCTCTGCAGGAAGAAATAATTAAGCCAAGAAAAGACATGCAGAGAGTGGACATGGGGAGAGAATTCTGATGGCATCACCTGGGTCCCCTGATCCAGTAGTACCTGAAATTCCTAATTGCACGTACCAGTAAATTTCCTTTTTGTTTTTAAAGATAATTTGAATTGAGTTTCTGTCACTTGCCACCAGAAAACCCTGATAAATATAGAGGAAAGACCACAGAACTAATGCTCAGACATAAAACAAGCTGTTTTATGTGGGCACAGAATTCAGGGAATCCAGCCAGAAGCACAGCAGACAGCAGGCATAGAAGAAACTGATTCTTGGATGGATCTGTTTCCATTCCTTAGGTGATGGAACTGCATGGCCATAAAGGTACTATCAAGTACTGGTTACCTCTTCAGGGTCCTCTTTACTTGTGCTGAATGGAGGAGGGAGCAGGCAGGTCTGATCAGGAGCTAGGGGGAAATAAATAAATAAGTAGATTGAGGACTTTGGATCTGATCTGAGTCCTGATAAATGGAACTTTACCAACATCCCCACTGCACATTTAAATCACTCTCTCCAAGGTCAACAGTGATAAACCTAATCATTAAATCCTAGAGTAGGCTCTCAGCTCTGATATTTCCCCACCTGTCTGCAGCTTAGAGCACAGTTCTTAGTGCCTTCCTTCTTTAAATGCTCCTCTTCCTTGAATTCTAGAGATTGCCCTAACTTAGGCTCCATACTTCTTGGGCTGTTCTTGCATCTCCTAGAATGGCTCATTTGGATTCTCCCAGCACTGAAGTGGTCAAGAGTTAATTTTTCAGCCCAAACTCTTCCCAAGCCCTGATCCCTCTCATGCATTCCAATCACATTCCTAATTCACGGGACTCATTTTCTTTGATCACATCTAGGGCCTCCTCTGGCTTTCTTCATACAGGGAGTTGGACCCACAACTTTCCCAGGAGCTCAGGCACCAAACTTCAGAGCAAACAATGATTCTTCCTTCCCTTCTCACTGTACAGTCCATCATCATAGTCTGTAATTTTTTTTTAATTGATGTCTCAACCATTCTTTCCTTGCTCATTCTTTTTTATTGTTACTCCTCCATTAAGGCCTTTATCACCTTGTGCCTAGACTTTGAAATAGCCTCTTTGTAGTTCTTTTCAAACATTTTATTCAACTAGCATTTATAGGATGCCTCTTATGCGCAGCATTCTGTGTAGTCTTCCTACCCTCTAACCCACTCTGTACCCCACAACCAAATTAATCTTCCTCAAGTACTACTTTGATCACATCATTCTGGGGCTCTGACACCTTCAATGTCTCCCCATTGACTAGCGAGTAAAGCTCACACTTATCAGTCTGGCATTCTAAACCCCCCATGATTTTTCCACAACCCACCTTTCTGGCCTATACTCCTAGTGTTTTCTCTACATAGACCTTAAGGACACAATCTGTCTCAAGCATTACACGTCCCCATTTTTTTATTTTTTGCATACTCTATTTCCTCTACATGCAGGGCGCCCCGTGTCAGCTCTCACAAACTCAGAGCTCAGCTCAACACTTCCACTATCTCCTTCTCTTAACACGCCTGTCAGAAGTGACTCCTCTGCCCCTTTAGACTCACTTGGTTTTTACCATGCATGTGATACCTAGCACATGATGCTTTGCACAGCGGACCCATGGCCCATGCTCTAATTCCCCATCATAATATTTCTTACCAAAACATCTGCCTCAGAATCATAAAGGTGTTTGTTAAAAATTCATACCTGAGGATTCTGCCCAGGGAGTTTATATTCTCAGCAAATATCTGAGGTGAATATGTTCAGTGATATGCTGTTCCTGCCTGCCCCTCTGAGGTGAAGAGTTTCTCCTATACCTGCTTTGCCCCTTGTATCTCCAACTCTCTTCTAGTGCTTAAACTGTATGCAATTTCTTTCTATACTGGGAAGACACTCAAGGTACCAAAGATACTTAGTATCTCAGGTAAGTTACAGGTTCACAGGTCCATATCGTTTAATTCATTTTTGCAGGCATTCATGAATAGTGTTCTACAGTTCAGAGTCCTATAGTTATGTCCAGCTCCCTTTGATTAATAAGCTCAAAGCTCAGGAGGAAAACCAATATGTAAATAAAATATTACAGTGTGTCGTGTGACTAGTACACTAGATGAAGGATGAACAAAATATTACGGTAGGGTGCACGGGTGGTTCAGTGGTAGAAGGTTTGCCTTTCATGTGGGAGACCTAGGTCTGATTCCCGGACCATGCACCCCCCCCCAAAAAAAAAACTATGATAAAGGTAGGATCACAGAGAAGGGAACAACTAACTCTTCCCTGGAAAGTTAGAGAAAGGGGCACATTTGACTTGGGTCTTGAAGGATGAGTAGGAGTTCCATAGGCAGAAATGAGGGAATAGCATATGACAGTGTAAGTTCTCTGAGAGAAGAGACCACATCTTCGATGACTTCATAGCCATCACCAAACTGAGAAATTTCAGGTGAAAAAGAAGCTTCAACATGGCTGCATTCAATCACCAATCTGGTGCTTGAATATCTTCTCAATATTTCTCTAAGTTAAAAGTTGTTAAACTTTCCTAATAAGAATGTTGCACAAAGAACAATCATCAGTGTTTAGACTAAGAATGCTGTGGAGAACCTAGTTTTATTATATTACCCGTTTCCAAGACTCAAAGCAGAAATTTTTTTCTAGTCTTGGTACCATAAATAGTTGTGGTTTGCCTGAGAAATTTAGATTCATTTTTGTCTCATGGGCACTGAATTTTGTAATTGATCTTATTTCCCTCTTGCATTGACCATGGCACAGCGTATGGTGAAATCTGAGGCCAGCACCAGTGGGCGGATAGGACCTCATGACATGTCCAGTACATTCTAACTTCACTCCTGGCTTCCTAGCCTTGCCTTCCTTTTCCTTTTCTTCTCTTTTTTTGTTTTTGGACTTATTTTTAGTTTACTTTATCTTGCCATATTGTTTGCATCTTTGCAAACAGTTTTAAATTCTTTTTGTAAGAAGGCACATTATAAAGAAATAAAATAAATTCATGAATCTATGGATGTGCAAATGTTTTCTGATCATTCACTTTTTTTTACTCTAAAGAAAGAAATTAGTCTAGAAGATGAATCCCTGCATTGGCAATGCTGATGGAAAGCAGGGCTAGAAAGAACAGATGGAGTAAGTTATGCTCTGAGGTCAGGGTTGTAAAAAATTAGGACTTGTAGAGAAAACATGGATTCAGAAAGGATGATGAAGTTTTAGAACAGGAAGAGATGAGAGTGGTTTTAGAGTATGAACATAAAAAGCAGAAAGCAAGTAAAAGCTTTTAGAGCAGGAAGAAGTAGTTAAAACAGGGGAGTTTCAGGGAACTAACCTTGGGGTCTTCATACCCAGAGAAGGGAGGGTCTAATTCACGGCAGCTCTGAGACTCCAGTGCAGAAGAACCCCAAGCTGAGTTTAGATGATTGTGCAGAGCAAAGAACTTAAGGCCCAGAGAGAAAGGATCTTGCCTTCTCAATGATCAAGGAAACTAAAGAAAAGCCTCCAGGCCAGAATTAGATGTTGAAAGCAAGTATAAATGAGAATGCGAATCAGAAACAACTATAGAAGTCTGCACCATATATGAACTCCTGCCCAAATGAATTAAATAATATAGGTCTGCATACCTACAGCTTACTGAAGGTATGGTACACTGAAGTCCTTCCAGTGTAGTAATACATTGTGTACCGTTTAAGCACTAGAGGAGAGATGGAGTTACAGGGGGCAAAGAAGTTGTAGGAGAAACTTCTGACCTCAGATAATCTGGCAGCAGCATCAGACTCTCATCTAAGTAGCATGGACAATGGCTAGGACAGTAGGCTACATCCCACTGCTGCTGGTAACTGCCCAACAACTTTCAGGTGCTTCAAGGGGGCGCCTCAGTGGGCAGGAACCAGCCTTCACAATAGCCTCTGACGTCAGCTCAGGATCCAGGGTCCTAAAATATAATCAATCCTAAGAAATCAGAAAGATATTTATTGAGTGGTTGCTCATTTATTCATTCAACAAACACTTTCCCTGTTCCAGGGAATGGAGATATAAAGGAGGCTAACGCACACTTCTTGTCCTTAAGCTCAAAACCCAGGGGAGATATCAATAGGTAAATATGGTATTACAGAGAGTGGTGTGATTAATGTTACAGTTAAGGCAAATGCTACAGTATAGACAGGATGACAGAGAATAAGACAACTAACTCAGCCCTGTGACTTCAAGAAAGGGGCCATATTTGACCAGGGTCTTGAGGGATGAGGAAGAGTTCTGCAGGCAGAATAGAAAGAAACAGCATATGCAAAGGTGTGGAACTTTTAATAGTAGGGTATGTTTTTGGAACACTGAGATGTTTGGGGTGATTTGAATAGAGAGTATGGAGCAGGAGTGCCAGAGATATGGCCACATATTTGGATCTGGACTCTGAAAGGTCATATACAGCATCTTAAAGAGCCTGAACTCTCAAAACGAAGAAAAGCAACCTCGGACATGTTAAAGGGAAATAACCCTTGCAGTAATCAGTACCAACTGCTGGAAAACCTCCAGGATCCTGATGTCTCACCAGGGGTCCCACTCTCAAGCTACCATAGAGTGACAGGTTTCTGATGTTTTGAGCTCCAGGGAAAGGTAGAAAGGTTCACAGGGCAAAGGCTGGTAGAAAGGTCAACATGGTAGGCCTAGGAAAAGCTCCCCTTTGCTTATTCAGGGGACCCCAGTGGAGTTCTCCAATCCCGGGGCTCAACCACCCAGCACAACAAGCGAGAGTGAAGTCGCGTGCCAGGAAAAAACAAGAGTCTGTACTTCTTCCTTCAAATCAAGTTGTTGTTGTTCAAATGCATTATTAATGATCAGGGCTGCAATCATTTATAACACGGTCATCACAAAAGCAGCTGTTACCATTTACACATAGCTCTTTGTGAGTATGTTATTAAGGTAATATTTTACCATGCATGCAATTTGCTCTGGGGCTGCATGCCTAATGCTTGAACAGATCCCCCACTCCCTTCTTAGAAGTAATCACTCTCTCCCTTACTTTACAGAGATGCCAAATGTCAGGGAAGGGAAAGCAAGTAAAAGAGATGAAAACAGGGAGCTGTGAAAAATGGAAGCCAGGACACAGGCGATATTTTCCCCCATCCTCTTTTCTTTCCTGCCTTTTACCCCCCTTTCTTTTGAATGAAAAATTAAAATGCAGAAAACCTCAGGAGCCTCATAACTTTCCCATTTTTATTTAAAAATAAACCTGCAGCCACAGCTGTCTCTGCTTCTGTGTATGGAGTGCAAGTTTCAAACCCCCACAGCCCAATATTTATGTGCAGGAAAGAACACGCTTTAAAGAGAGAAAATAAATCAGGTTAGATTCTTCAAAAAAGGAGCAGGGAATTTGTCAGAAAGGAGAATTTGGCAACCAACTCAGTCCTTTGAGGACCCCTTAGCCAGCAGACCCAGGGTAGGGATACAAAAGAGCAGGGAGAACGTGTGCCCTATTGTTCTAGTGACTTCAGCGCTTCCTGTCTGCCTGATGGGGAAGGTTTTGTGTTAGTGTGCAAGGGGAAGAATCACAGACATATTCCCTGGGTCCTGGTCTCTTCCTAATCCAGCCAAAAACAGCAAGGAGGACAGTGCCATGCACCAGCAGCAGACATCAGACCTGCGCCTTCCTCCAGCCACCAGGGCTTCCCTTCACTGATAGGACGGGCACTGGTCATCTGCATTGAGGGTGTGGTGGGCAGATCGTAAGACTCGAGAAAGGACCCGAGGCAGCAAAGAAATTCCTAGGGGGACACATGGCCACAGGAGCAAAACAGAGGCTCAAATGCTGGGTTCACCTGGAGCTCTCACTTGACATCTGAGAAGAGAACTCCTTTGCCCTTTCTAATCAGGAAATAGGGGTTTTGCAAGGAGGATCAAAGAATGACCTTCAAGACTCATTTCATGAACGAGTATTCGATGAAAGATTACTTTAGAGGAGCCAATTCATTTAACAGTTGCAGAGTGGCATTTAGGGTCCAGCTCTATTCCAAGCACGGGGCATGAACTGATGGAAAGTAGCCTGCATGGCATAGAGAACTCACCTGATCTTAGAGGGTTTGGGAAGGTGACTCAAGGAAGTTATGCAAGTTGAAAGCTGGAGGTAAGTGGAAGTTACCTTAGCAAAGGGGAAAGGAAGAACATTTCAGACGCAGCAGCATAAACAAATATCCTGAGGCATAAAGGAGCATGGATGAAGGAACTAAGAGAAAGCCATATGCTGGAACACAGAAAGTGAAAGGAATAATGTAAGGTAAGGAACTAGCCAGGACCAGATCATGATGAGGATTTTTGTCCGTGCCTTGGGAGCAATGGAACCCCAATGCGGGGTTCAATATGAAGGCCAGCATAGTCAGATATGAGTTGTCAAAAACCACTGGACTGCTCTGTGAAGAACAGACCAGAGAGGCCTGCCTGTGTGCAGTGAGTTAGGGAGCTGAAACCCACAGGAGATTATGGCACTCTGGCCTACGGTGCTGGCACTGTCGCACTGCAGTGCAACAGTGGCACAATGGCAGAATTCTCGCCTGCCATGTCAGAGAACCAGGTTTGATTCCCGGTGCCTGCCCAAGTGAAAAAAAAAAAGAAAGTCCAGTAGATTGATACACCAACCCCAAGGACATTGGGGGCCTAAGTCATGGCCATACTTCCTGGGCATATTAAAGAAGCTAATACCTCCATGTAAAGCTTCGAGTACAGTGGCTGGCATGTAGTAAGCCCTCAACAAATGCTGGCTATTATTACATTTTCTCTTTCAAGTCTATATAGCTAACATTCTCCCATGCTACTGAAGGGGAAAAAAAAAAAAAAGCAGAGACAGAGGCTAACATTGTAATAGAGTTTAAGATTCAACCCAAAGAATTTCCCAACTGAAAGACCTTGTAAAATGCCCACAAGGCTATTAAAGATGATGATAGAATCCTGGATAAATGTAAGGTGAGGATGCATTTCTATGCACCTAGGACAGGTTGGCTGCAGCCCTTCCTTGAAGCAGGGGAAAAACCCCAGTTGTCAGGGAGGGTAATTTCTGCTCTGGGTGGCCCTCGCCCTTGCGTCTCATGGAGATGAGAGCTGCCCTGGGATGCAAAGCCTCCTCATTTCAGTAGGCTGGGCAGCCCAGGTTGACATTGACAGAGCCGTCCAGCAGAAAGCACCGGGAGGACAAGCACCGAAAAATACGCTTGAAGGGCCAGCCGAGTGGCCAGGATTACATTGTAATGCCCGGCCTCGGGTCAGTAATGGGGAGGTATTAGTCATCTCTTCAGACCTCAGCTCCATTATTTTTTGCCGGAAATGTGAGAACAGCGCTCACTAATAACATGTGGAATCACTTCCAACTATTTGCCTTTCAAGTCAGCCTCCTCAGGTCCGGTGACATATCTCGTTTAACAGGGGGTGCCATTAGAGAGAAGATTTAACGTGCGGCTAAAAGCATTTGTAGCAGGAGCTGTGGGTGGGTTCCTTTTTAAGCTTCTGTGGCTGGTAACTTGCATCTCTTCCCTCCGTGCCATTGGGTTTTGTTATTGAAGCCTTTTTCTTTGCCCAAGGAGGTTGGACGTTAACTCTCCCCTGCCCAGAGCACCCTCTGGCATGGAGCGGACAGGCCAAAAGCTGGCCCAACCAGAGACAGCACGAGGCTCAGCAGCTGTCGCGATTACTCCAGGAATCTTGTCATCCTCACGCCCTGCAGCTCACCCTGCTCAGGTGGAACGCTTTTTGCAGATGCTTTACAGAAATCACTGTAGCCTTGCAAACAGAGCCACAGTTTTACCAGCCCACGGAATGTATACATCTACCTACAGAATGAGTCTTGCCCCTTCCCACACTCTCCAAAGGGCCAAGAGCCACACTAGAGGAGCAAGAAGAGGCCCGAGACTCTAAGAGGACTTGACTTTTGATTGAAAGTAGGCCCCTTTAAGGCCCTGTCTGAGGTTCTAAAATCTTTGCCCCTGAGTAAGCCTCCCCACTCTCAGAGTCCTAACCTCTCTAAGCCTCGGAGTCTTCATCTGAAAGCTGGAGACAGTAATAGCCGCCTATCAAATAAGAGACTGTGGTTAAAAGCTTTGAGCCCAGTGCTTTGCACATAGGTGCTCAATAAACATGTATCAATTACATCTTTCAGGGTTACAAGTTACAAGTGATAGAAAGCCCAGCCAAAAAGTCTAAATAGAGAGGAAATTCGTTGGCTAGTGTAACTGAAAAATCAAGGGTTAGGTCTTTTAGGCACCTTGATAGTGGCTCAGACAACTCCATCCGGGACTGAGATTCCCTCTGGCCATCCTGAGTTAGGAGCAGATAGGACCTTATCTTTTCATCTTTCTTATCCTTGGTGCCTAGGATAGTTTCTCACTCAAAGAAAGCAGGAAATCTGTGATAAGAATGGGCCATTTTTAAGGGAGGGTGTTTGGCCAGGCTTCCTACGTCCTGGCTCCATTTCGTGCAAGACCTGGTGGCAGTGAGATGGCAGGAGACGCTCCAGGATCACACCCTCTCAATTCTAAGTTAGACAGAGAGTTCACCCAAACCCTGAGCCTGGATAGTCATTGGGTGAGTTGGGTCATGAGTCATGCCCTAGAGGATAGAATGTGATGACTCGGTTTAACCCTGGGCTTCAAACTCCACCTAGAGGGGAAGAATGAGGAAGGAAGCCTCCCCTAACTACAGGCACTGACTTGCAAGAAAGATGTTTCCCCAAAAGACATTTATAGTTCCATTACCGAAAGAAGGGGGCAGGGAGGATGTTAGGGGTCTAAAAATAGAAACATCCACTGCAAAACAAGAATTTCCCATTCTACCCCATATATAAAATAAGGGTTGTTCAATGGAATATTTGCATGTATAATGAAGGAAAACTCTCTGACATCTCCCCAAAAGTTTTCAGCAAAGGACTCTCTTCCGTATATTTTATTAGTATGTTAACTGTACCCATTACACTACTTTTCTCTATCTGCCTTCTTTTAACATTCTTCCGGTAAGGCTCCATCACCTCCACTGCTGGTGGAGCTCCTGGAGGTCAGGGGCTGGCTCATGGTCACCTCCTTACCCCACACAGTACCAAGCTTATTGGGGAAAATCTGTTTATTTAGGAGGTACTTCCAGCCCCATTCTGGCCCCCCCGTGTCCAGCCCAGTTCCATACTTCACTAGCCTGAGCCCGAGCTAGTCAACGTGGTCTCTGTCTGCCACACCTCTCTGCTTCATCTCCCTGGGGCTAGACTCGTAAAGATTTGTGGACCCAATGAACCCTAAGGCTAGTGGATCCCTGGGTCTCTCTCTCTTCTAGAATCTTCCTCCATCATAGTTCC
>PVIY010041314.1:0-21730 GCA_004026745.1 Myrmecophaga tridactyla
TACTATGTGCCAGCTGCCTGGTGTCACCCAGGCAGCAATGTCACTTAGTCTCTCGCCACCATCTACCCCCCACAAAGGGCATATTATTGACCTCCCAGACCCAGAGCAGGCATGGTGGGTGCACAGCCACGCTGCCCGAGGTCAGAGCTGGACAGAAGTACAGCTGGGGTCTGAATTAAATTCCAAAACATACAGACATCTGACCCCACCCTGGAAGGCCCCGGGACCATATTCCCTGGGGACAGACACCAAAAGGCACAAACGATGCACTTTGCGGGTGGGGGGGGTGCAGGGGGGAAGAGGGAGAGTGCCCTCTAACAAAAGAGCTATTCAGAGTGGTAACAAAAGTAACAATAAAAATAGTAACAGCTGAAACTTAAATAGGGATTATTCAGGACCGGACAGTGTTCTAGGCGCTTTATATACACAGGTGCTTAAATGACCTGAGGGGGCGGTGCCTCTATCTCCACCGAGGTAACCAAACACGCGCAGAAAGGTCCGCTGTGTATTGGAGCGTGGGCCAGGGGAGGTGGGGCTGGAGTGGTGGGTCAAGGGCAGGAGGTCCAGACCCTTCTGGTTGAGAGGGGAGGGCCCAGCCCCCCGGGGCAGCAGGCGTGGTTACAGAAAATCATCCTGGGCGTTACTGGAGGCGTCAGCCCAAGGGAGCTATGCACGGCCAGGAGGGGCCATGGAGTAGGGGCAGCAAACGGCCCAGTGCCCGCCAGGCTGGAAGCTGGGCCCCTGCAGCTTCACTCAGAAGGAAGCAGCAGGTTCTGTCCAGCAGAGACACCTGGCCATCCCATGTCCCCACCTCCAACCTTCTTACCTTCAGTTCTAACAACTTCTCTAACACTCAAGACATCTTCCTGTGAGACACAGCTCCACCCCGACCTCCACCCCACTTCTACCAGGGCCACCCCCAAAAGCCTTTCACAGGGAGATGCCGAGAGCACAAAGCCTCTGCTAGGGCTGGCTAGGCAGAGATGCTGGGGGAGCCATAGTCTAGGAGAGTAGTCCCTAGGAAAATAGCAGACGTTTTATGACCCAGTTCCTGGATGAGGGCAAAAGGGCAATGGGGCTGCAAAAAGAGGCAGGCAGGGGTTTGGAACAAGCTGGAGGCCCAGTGGGACTCTTCCCGGGATCAAAGTTCCTCTTAAGAGCAGAAACCTTCTCACGTCTAGGCATAGAGATACTGAGGGGGCAGGGGAGCCCCTGCAGCTGCTCAGGGCCTCAGGGGGTAAACCCAGGGCATGGGAGGATGGGAATTTAAGCACCTGGGACATCTAAGCCCACCTGGTCCCAAGACCTCCTTGTACAGTGGGTAACTGAGCCTCCAGGTGAAGCTGGAGCCAAAGAGCTTTCCTGGGCTCCTAATACCAGGCTCTCCCCACTCCACTCCCCTAGTGTAGGCATGTCACGCTTCACTGACAGCGTCCCCGGGACCGGGACACAGATCCCACAGCTGCTGGAGTGTAGGAAGCCGTCGGCCTTTCCATGCCTCACCGCCAGATGTAGGGAGAGCCTTGCCCAAGGCCATATCCACCCCTCCCCCAGAGGCATCCTGCATCCAAGGACTGGTCCCTGGAGGGGAACAAAGGCCCAGGCGCCTAGCCTCAGTTCAGGACAGCTTTGCAGGGGGGCATCCTAGCTCCAGGGCTCCCCAAGGGGACAGGTGAAGCTTTGGGTCATGACTGCGACAAGCCCCACTTCTCCCTCTGCAGGCCTCTGCTTGCTTCTCTCTCCCATGAGCTCTAACCCCCACGCACTCCTCAACACCCCACCTGCACCCAGATCTACACCTGAGATCCTACTTTTCCGACATGCGACCTGTGCCCACACACTGGGAACCTGCAGAGGAAGGATGGCAAAGCCTGTTCCCTCTCCGTGCCATAGTTGGCCCTTCCGTCTTCCATGGCAGACATCACTAAATGATCATGGTACCCTTTCTTTCCCCACCTGGCCACCATCCCAGAATCCTTCAACTCTGCAACCTGAGCAGCTGTTACCAAATGATCGACATGGCATGCCCCAGGAAACTTCCCTGTCACCCAGGTGCTGGACAGACACCTCCACCCTCCTGGCTTTTCATAAACATAAGGATAATGCTAAGAACATGCTGAGCGCTCGCTGTAACGCAGGAACTGTCTGAACCCCTCTGACACGTTAACTCGCTGAGTCTTCACACTGACCCTCCCCTCAGCCCTATGAGGCGGGACTGTCAGTGCTGCTCTTTCAGATGAGGGGCTAGTGGCTGTCATATCGGACAGTGCAGGTCTAGAGTCATGTTTCCCCAACTGTATTCCCTGGACCAGGAGCATTACCCGGGAACTTGCTAGAAATGCAAATTCCCAGGCCCCACCTCAGACCTAGTGAATCAGAAACTTTGTAGGTTGGGCCCCACAACCTGCGTTCCTAACAAGCCCTCAGGGCATTCCGATGCACACTCAATTCTGAGACTCGTTCTCTAAAGAGCTTTCGATGCTGGCCTCACGGCAGAATCCTCTGGAACTCTTTAAAAGGCCAGTGCCCAGGAAGATGGTCGAGATCCCAGTCGATGGGACTCTGGCAGCTGGGTTTCAGTAACTCCCCAGGTGAGCCCGGTGTGCTGGAGCCTGAATGCCCACCCACATGGAAGCCACGTGCCTTTCTGTTAAAGAGCAGCAGCCAGACCCACACGCCTGCCTCCCATTCTCAGCTCCTTCCTGCTTCCCTCCACCACACTCAGTCTTCCCTCTGGGCCTGCCAAGGCTGAAGGAGAAAGACAAGTGGCTGATGCAAATGAACTTTTATATGCCAAGGGGGCAAGAGGAAAAGAGAGAAAGAAACTGCCACTAGCCCACGGGGCCCCTGACCCCTCTTTGGGAGCCCGTCCTTTGAGCCTCACCCTGAGAAATGCGACTCAGTGACCCTCAAGGAAGGCTCGGGGCTTTCCTCACGGGTTATTCTGATCACAGGAAATTTTTATATTATGTACTGACCTTAGGAACTCATTCCCAGCTGTGATGGATGGAATTCTGTCCCTCAAAAAAGACATGTTCAAGTCCTAAGCCCCAGACCTGTGAGCCCCCCACGACTCTCCACTTAGGTGTAAATGGGATCTTTGGAGATGAAGAGGGGCAGGTCTACCCCAATACGTCTGGGATCCTTATAGGAATAGGGAATGTGGACATAGGATGTAGGATTCAGAGAAAGAGAGGGGACCAGGTGAGAGAGGCAGAGACTGTGTTCTGCCACAAACCCAGGAACGTCGGGAGTGGCCAGCAAGCCAGTACCAGAACCCTAGAGACCCCGAGGCCGCACAGGCCTGCCGACACCTAAGTGTGGGTTCCAAGCTTCCAGAACTGTGAGACAGTAAACGTCTGCATCTGCATCAACTAGTCCATGCAATAGCAGTTCTGGCAAACTAAGCTGAGAGACAACTAAACTCTAAAGGCCCCCAAGGAGAGACTATAAATCTGGCCAAGACTGATATTAAAACATCCACGCCCTTTGATCCAGTTCTGGGACTGTGGCACAGGAATGCTGCCAAAGCAAGAGAGCTCCATGTGTCTGAAGTCACGTCTCAGGGTGAAGAGGGAGGACCGCTGGTCAATCAAGAAACACAAACACCGACGGTAAGACTGAACAAGCCGGATTCTCCCTCTCCAGGAGCCCATCGTCCACGTGAGCTACCACCAGGGAAAGGCGTAAAGAAAGCACAGTCCATTGCTCAAGGGAATGCTGGAGAGTCATGGGCACCAGGCCCATGAAATCCTGTCCTGACACTGGAAAACTTCTCATAAGGATGCGAGTCACAGACTCCCTTGAACAAAATTTAGTGAATACACAAATTTAGGGAAAAAGCTGGGAACTAACAAGACGGCAAATGGCAACTTTTAAGCCAAATACCAAATTTCCATTGGTTCAACTATAATACAGCATTATTGTGATGTTTCTGAATAGTTGCAATGAGATGTAAAAGTTCTAGGATTTAATGGTAGGGGGAAAGAGCTTAATGGCTGCTCCCCTCCCAGCTACTCACCCATCCTTGAGTGTGGGTTGACTTAGTGACTTGCTTCCAAAGAACAGATCAAAGGAAAAAGGAGGGGAGTAGTTTATGTTATAGTGGAGAAACCTGGCAAGACCCCACCTCGGCAAGGTGGCCAAGGTCAGCTCCCACAGTGTACATTCATGCACCTTGGGAGGAAGGTACGAGAAGGACACTTCACCTCCGGGAAGCCTCCCAAATCTCATCACCTCAGTCTACCCATAACTCCAGCCTCAACATGAAAAATTACCAGGCACAAATTGGGGACATTCTACAGAGTAATTGAGAAGCACTCCTTAGGAGTACTGAGCTCATGGAAAATAAGAAAAGATTGAGAAGTTGTCATAGACCAAAGAGGATTGGGAGACGTGACAACTAAATGAAAGCTGATGTCCCGGGTGGGCTGCTGGAACGGTAAAAGAGCTTTGGTGGGAAAACTGGTGAAATCCAAATTAAGTCCGTAGTTTAATTAGTAATAACATAGCCATGCTGGCTTGTCAGCTTTGGCAAATGTCCCCAGCAATGGAGGACGTTAAACCTTGGGAAACGGAGTGAAGGATGTATGGCAGCCCCTTTGTGTTATCTTTGCCACTTTTCTGTAATTCTTAAGGTATTCCAAAATTTTTTTTTAATTATTTCAGAAGCAACAGGATACAAGTTCACATGGTTAGGTTTTAATAAATGAAATGAAAAACAAATAGGCAAATAAAAGAAGAGACTGAAACTCTAACACACAATGCAGCTGGAGTCTGCAGTGCTTGCTTTGGGATTTATATGAACGATCCTTTTTTTTCTTTCCTAGTTTTCAGTATTTCTGAAGTTTTTGATACTGAACATGAGTTACTTTCATAATTTTTTAAGGCCTATATGCATGTTTTTCTTAAAGGCAGCAATAAGTGGAAACACAAAAATGAAAAACAAAAGGTTGTCTATGCCTCGCACATGGTCAGTGAATGCTTAGAAGTTTCTTAAGGACTAAAATCAAAAGGTGGACAGTTAGTGTGGGTAAAGGATTTCAGTATTTTCCCAGTTTTCCACAGTACAATTTTTTTAAAAAGTGGGGAGCGGTGGCTCAGCAGGCAGAATTCTTGCCTGCCATGCCAGAGACCTGGGTTCAATTCCTGGTGCCTGCCCATGCCAAAAAAAAAAAAAGTGGGGAGTAGGGAGGGTTAGCCTCATCACAGAGTGATAGGTGAGCCTACAAATGCGGGCTCAGCTCTGAAAAGTTAGGTAAGGCCGCTGGCCTCAGTATTCTCATATAAAACGGGCCCAAGGCGGCACCCAGGCACAGCAGTCTGCAGAGCATTTCACAGGACTTGGAAGGGAAGTACCGAGCACACTGCAAGGCAAGAGCTCAGCAAATGTCAGCTGCTACCCTTTGCCTCTAGAGATAGTGCAAAGTGAAACAGAGAGCTTGAGCCAAGGACACCACCTGTGAGGGGGCCAGTTGACAGGCTGCCTCCGTTGCCTGGAGTCCTTCCTTTGCTTTTGTTGATGCTTTGTTTTCCTTCAGGAAACACAATTCATCATAAGCGAAAGGAAAGGGAGGGAAAATTGGCAGACCAGAAGTCAGCTGCCCATTCCCTGGCACCGCGGTAAAAGTTCCTTTTGAAAAACCCCTTCTGGGCCTCACAACCAGGGGAAAGCTGGGACTTTTCCATGTGTTAACAGCGCGGTGGGGCTTTGGAAGGGGAGGCGAGGAAGAGGGAGGGGAAAGCTTGCAACAAGGAATTAAGTCCAGAAACAGTACTACCTCTCTGCCATGGAAAGATGGAAAGATAACTCTCTATGAAGGACTTGTGAGAATTCAGGCTGAGCAAGAGAGCAGGAGGGACTTTTCCATTGCTGGACAGCATAAGATGGAGAGGCAGATTTGGGAAGTAAACCACCCACCATGTAGCGCTGTCGTGTGGAGGATGAGCCCAGCATGGCTCCATTGGTCAGCCATGGGCCATCTCAACTGTGAATCACCCATGAGCCACAGAGAAAGGAAACACTCAGGGGAAGCACCACCTCTGAGGCTGAAAGGGGTCTGTGTATACAAAATCCTCCAACACAGGGGACCTCATTTGATCCACCTCCCAAGGGGTGGCTCCAGACAGAGGATGTTGGATGAGAGGAAGAGCAGGGAGGGAAAGGCAGATGGAAGGGAAAACAGACAATAAGCTATGGCCGACTTAACATTACACTTTAAACCACTTCATGGTTACTATTTCCAAATTATCCTCTAGGCATAGGTGGAAGGCACCATGGAGGTGCACCCCAACCCCTGGAAGATGTTTGTGAGGTGATGGGAAATGCTGGCCAAACACAAAGGCAACCTGAAGATGGAAAGACTTCCAGGAAAAAAAGAGGAGCGTTGGTAGCGTTCAATTGTCGCCCTTATGATATTGACATATCTTAAGCAAGAATGGATGAAAAGCTATTCAACCCCACTCGTAAAGAAAGAAATGCAAATTTAAGCCACATTACTCTGTTATATTTCACCCCTCAGATCAACAAAAGTCAAAGTCTGGGAATATAGGATGTAGGGAAAGATGATCACACGTTATTACCTCACCTTTCCCATTTCGGCACAGTCCATATAACCATCTCTACTTAACTGGGTTTACTTCTTTAGGGTCAATCTCTCTCCTCCACCAAAGTGAGCTCCAAGAGCTGGACACAATGGCAATTCCAGGCCACAGAAGGGACGAAAGCATTTGTGAAGGCCTGAATGATAAGGCTGAATGTTCTGTGGCAGAAACATCATCTATGCAGAAAGACTAGAATTTTCCACTAGAACAGAGGCTCCAGAGACCCTGTTGCCGCTGCCCTAATAGCACGTTGCAGGTCAAATTTGAGCTCATGAGGACCTTACCCAGCTCCAAGCCCCTTGGAATGTAAAGAAAGAAGTGTAAACTGGAGTCCAAAATCACCAGAAGAAAACTGCAAAAATGTGATCGAGTCTTACCTGTTTCTTCTGGTTTGATCCACAGAATAAATCTGCTTCCTCAGCCAACTGGAAGTTGAGACAGAAAAAAAAAAAGAAGAGAAAAGGAGGAAAGAATGTCAGAAAACAGCATCACACTTAGTCATTTCTATGGGATATGAAAGGAAGACTTTCCCAACTTTCTAACAAGGACAGCTTGGAAGGCAGTTTTCTGCTTGAGATGAGAGGGCCTCTTTCAACTCGAAGAGGTCAGCAAATCTTTAGGATAACAATTTTGTCTGATGATAATCATCAATCTCAAAAAATCTGGATAGAAGAATGGCACGATTGGGCTGCTGAGTTTTCCTGGGGGGGGGGGGAATAATTCACACATGAACATCATCAAGAAATCTATGACATGGTGAAGAGACGAGAGGGGCTTTTATCAATCCATGATGGGTGAAAGGTAGAACATTCCAGGCCACTTTTTCTAACTGTCCTTTGACCGGCTGGCTTAATTCCTCATGAATTCCTTTAAGAGAGAAACTTCCCCATTCTCTCCTCAAATACAACCCCACTGGATTTCTCCATCTCAACTTCAATGCAAAGCTCACCCCAATAGGCCAAGGCCCTGAGAGACTCTCATTTGAGAAACTGAAGAGTCCAAAGCCACTATTGAGCATCCACTGTATACACAATGCTCAACTAGCTCAAAAATGCAATGTCCTACTTTTCCTTCCTTAGTCCACGCTGGCTTTAAGGGAGCACAAATATATAAATGAGTGAGCGACTATAAAGAAAAATAGCCCAAAGCCAAGTACCTTTCAATAATGGTGGGAGTAGATGCATTCATTGCTTCTTGATGTAAGATTTTCAGGCCAGAAAGCCACTTAACTGCATCCTCTTTAGAGTCAGCTGGAGAAGGGAATGGGGATAGAAATGCTGGATGAACCCCTCCCTGGAAATACCTCTGCTTGGAGACCCCTGCCCCTTGCCTCCCCCAGCCCCACCCTCACCCCAGTCTGTGGGGATGGGGAAAAGCTGTGCTGGTTTCTCATTTCACAGGCCTCTCCTTCACACCCTCAGGGCTCTTAAGAACCAGCTTTTTGTCTGAGATGAGGCTACAAACCCAGCATGAGCTTCTATGGCCAAGGTGACGAGTGGGTTTATTTCCTGAGCCAACTGAATCGGCAAAGAGTGGCAGTGTGGGTGGTATTGGTGGTTGATATTGATTATTACTATAGAATAGCAACTAACATTTCTGAGCATTTATTATATGTTCTAAGTGCTTCCCTATATCAATTTATCTCATCCTGACAACAAGTACAATTGTACCGTAAAGTACTATTATTATTTCCTCTTAACATGTGGGGAAACTGAGTCTCAGGTAGGTTCAGTAACAGCCTCAAGGTCACAGGACCATAAGGGGCAGGCAGAGGGCCCTACCCACAGACGATTCTCTTCTCTGCCACCCACACTGGCTCCAAATGATGAAAAACTGAGGAATTCAAAGCTGGGCATCTGACTCCAGAACAAAGGGTCTCAACCCTGGCTGCTCAGGAGAATTGCTGGAGGGGTGCTTAAAACGAAAATGCTACCTAGGTGCCCCCTGTGTAATTAAATCAGCATTTAACCCAGAACCCCTGGGGTCAGGCCCCGGCACCAACATGTTTAGACTGCTCCAGATGATGCCACTGTGATCCAAGGACTGCTTTCTGCTGTCTCCAAGGACCACTAATTGGGGTCTAAAAGCATCTCCCATACTTTCTCTTACAGCTCTGGAGGGCTGAAGTCTAAAGTAGGCTGGCAGGGCTGTGTTCCTTCTGGAAGCTCCAGGTAAAAAATCCATTGCTGGGCCTCTTCCAGCTTCTCGAGGCCTCAGGTCTTCCTGGGGGTATGGCTCCAAGCCACTCTGACCTCTGCTTCCATCATGTGTCCTTCTCTGACTCTGACCCCTGTGTCTCCCTATTATAAGGACCCTTGTGATTGCCTTTAGTCTCAAAAGATGGACCCAGCAGAAGGTTGCCAGCTCAGGATTCTTAACTTCACCACATCCATCAAGTCCCTATTGCTGAATATATATTCGCAGGTTCCAGGCTTTCGCCTGTGGACGCTGTTGCTTGGCTTAATACAACTGAGAACTGATTCAGAGCTTAGCTCTCCTTGTCTTCTTTAAGAGGCTCAGCTTCTAACCCCAGGCTGGTGCAGGAGATGCAGGACCTGGGATCATCTGCACCATGACGCCAGCAGCTGTCAGTATTTTCCATGCCCAGTTAAGGCAGGGGACCTGCTCTGCTGGAGAAAGGGGTGGGAAATAGGGCATTCTGATGCCCGTGAGGGAAGCAGCAACAAGCAGTGGTTAAGACCCTGGCATCTGGCAAAAGGAAATCCCGTTGCTCAAATTCCACTGTACCCCTTCTGGGCCGTGTGGCGGCGCTCAGAAGTAATACAACCCCTCTGCACCTCCAGTTCCGCATCAGGACAGGAGCTGGCAATGCAAACACCTCTTTGGGTTACTGGCCTCTGACCACTGAGTACCTTGCTAGTCCACACATGATGGCCCTCCCAGGTTGCTGCTCTCCTGTTTCCTGTGTGGATGAGGGAAACAGATTTGTCCCAGAGCTAGTAAGTGGGGTCAGAGTTGAGGTTGTGCTCATCTCTCCATCTGGCCTTGGATTGCAGGGCTCTAGCTTCTAGAAGAGAGGCCTCAGAACGGGACAGACACCAAAACAGGCATCCTGTGCTCCTAGCTTTGCGTTCTCCCAGTCTCCTAAACAAGAACAGCAGCCAGGGCTGAGAAGGTCATGGCTCAGGCCTCCCTCTCTCCTGCCCCATTTCTAGCACTTTCTACATACCATGCAACAGATACACTCTCATTTCCCACACTCAGCTTGCTACTTCCCTCCTCTGTGCCCTGACGTGTGCCCTGTCCTCTGCCTGGACTGCTCTCCTTCCTGCCTCCCACCTCCTACTCGTGCCCATTTAAAAGCCCCCTCCTCTGCAAAGGCTTCCCTCAAATCGGGCACTCGGAACTCCGACAGCACACTGTATCGTGCTTGGACTACACCTCTTACCACAGGGTACTGTCACTTTCTGTCCATGCATCCTCTACCCCAGTGGACTGTGAGCTCCTTAAACGAAGCCTCTGAGTCATATTACCTTACACTCCTACTGGCACCTCCCACAACCTAGCACAGAGGACATGCTCAAAGAGCCTGGGAGAAAGAGTGAAATTATCATACAAAAGCCAAGCAACCTCAAATTAAATGTATCAGCATGGCTCAGCTTGCATGGTATTCCCTACCTCTGGTCTACATTTAATAGTGACTATTTTATTTCTCAGTAGTCATGATTATACAAGCATTTCCACATCATAAATTACAAGCTTGTGCCCCTCAGTCAAGTCCCTGAGTGTGTGTATGTGTATACCTGTGCGTGTGTCTGTATGTGCATGTGTGTGTACCGCATGTGTATGCCTGTGCACGCATGATGTGAGTGACAGAGACTTCAGGACAGCTCCTTCATATCAGTGTCAAGTTTGCTGCCCTGTCTGCTGGAGGAAGGCAGGTCACGTTTACTACCCACCAGAACCCGGCCTGTACGAACAATCCACTCCAACCAGCATGTGTTAAGCTGTTAACATGAGGCAGGCAGGCGCTCAGCACATTCCTCAAACATCCCAATGGGGGGGATGTGATAACTTCCCAGTTTACAGCTCAGGAAATTCAAAGACGCTAAGGAGTTTGTGCAAAGGTACACAGCTGGCAAGAAGGTAGCAGGGCGGGCATGTGTGCCAGGAGGCCCCAAGTGCGTGTTAGTGGTCTGCGAGTGGGGTGTGAGCACCCTGATTCCAGAGAGGTTCCCAGGAAAGAAACAGAGACACAGGAAGAGAGAAAAGCACAAGGGACAGGCACCTACCTGCTAAACTTAGTGTGCTGAGGACGAACTGGGTGCCGTACAAAATCGTGAAACAGCAGTCTTCTCTCTGGCGGACCGTTTTTGCACGCTCAAAATCCTTGGAGCATTTCCCTGGGCGGATCTCCTTTATTTCCATGATGTCCACTAAAAGAAAAATAAAAGCAGCTGATGAGACGCGAGTACTCACTCTCCCCAAGGACGCAGCCGCCCTCCTGTACTCCAGAAACAGCTCAGTGCCTTCATTTCCCAGAAGGGACCCCAAGGCTGCCTCTGCACCTGGCCCCCCATTGGGCCCAGTCCTTCTGGAAGTGGACAGGTCACAGAGCCTGCCAGGTGCCTGCCACCTCCCCACAAGCTACTGGGCTGAAGGTTCTTCCCAGACCCCCTCCTGAGACTGGCACATTCTAAGCAAGGACAGTGGCCTGTTGTAATATAACTTAAGAGTTGGGGAAAGAGACATCTTCTATGGAAACAACAGACAGAACTCGTGCCAAGGTGATCCTCTGGACAGGGCAAAAGGTCCAGCTGTCATTTAAAAGGTGATGATCTTTTCCCTTGAATCTCAAAAGCTACAAGTGCTCTCTGGCTCAATTCAATGGGGGAAAAGAAAAAAGGAGGGCAATGAATAACTGCTTCAAAGAAAAAGTGGCAGGACCCAGGGTGGGAAGAGATCAGAGGGGACCTGGAGACTGTACTGCCTATCGGAAAGGTTGTTGTAGACCGTAACTTTGGAGGACCTGGTGGACCAGGCCTCCCAGTATTTATGCCTCTAAAAGCCACCCACCCTTGAACCCAGCTATCTCCATAACCTGATTTAATAGAATGTGGCATGGATGATGCTGTGCCAGTCTGGGCCCAGCCCTTAAGAAGGTCTAGCAGCTTCCTCTCTTGTGCCCTAAGGGAAGCCAGCCACCAGGAAAGAAACCAGGCTACTTGGAGCCCACCACGGTGGGTAAAGCCCAACCCAGCCACGTGGAGAGGCCAGGCAAAGAAGAACAAAGACACCCTGATCAGCAGCCCCGCTGAGCTTCCAGCCAATGGCCAGCAAGTGGGTGCCATCTTGGAAGTGGATCCTCTAGTTCCAATGGGCTATTCTGGCTGATGCCATATGACAAGCCGCCCCAAACCCCCCAGCCCTGCCCAAATTGCAGAATTATATGCAGATAAATAAAATGGTGGTAGTTTTAAGGCATTAAGTGTTAGGATAGGTGGTTATACAGCAATAGGTAACAGAAACAAGGAGGAAATCAAATCCATCCTTCCTATAATCTTGCTGTCACATGACCTCTTACTCCTAGTCACAATTTGCCAGGCCAGGAGCACTACCTTAGCCAAGGGTGAAGCCCACAGGATGTCCAGTAAACTGTGGCCTGGAAGAAAAATAGCTGGACCAGTCCCTTCCTACCCTTTCTTCAGCCAAAAAATAAAAGTTCCAGGACCCACTCCACGTACTCTGGTCCACCCCTCTCCACCTCCCATGACAACAAACCACAGAAGAGGCCACGGGGCCTAGGAATGACTCCTGCCCTGCTAGGAATGACCAAGTAGAGATAAGCATACAGTCCAAGCTGGGCCCGCTGGTATTAGCCTGGGACTTGTCTGGCCAGGCTAGTGGTAAGACCTCTGCTGCTGCTGCAGCCAGGCTGGAGAAGCGTGAGGCTGGAGGTAGCAGGAACCATCCCACCTGCCACACACACAGATCGAGCCCTGGGTTCAACTGTGCTTGAAGTCATTTCTGCTCTGGGATGGGCTACTTATATGAGTCAATAAATTCTCTTTTTTGGCTTAGGTAAGTTTCAGAAGGGTTTCTCTCACTTGCAACAAAAAGAATTCTGGCTCATGCAATTAAGTACTTGCCTTGAACAGGGAAACAGGAAAGAAAGGCATTCCTGCAAATGAGAACATTAGGGAGATCTCTGCTTTGTATCCAGAAGGGGAGGCATTAAGAAAGACCCTTTGACCTGGAATTAAAGAAGAGGACAGACTCAAGTCTAGAAAGAGGAACAGAGGAATTTCAGGGTCAGGATTAAGAGGCAAGAAAGGCTCATGGCTGGTCACAGGTAGCAAGGGGAGGCAGTGGAAAGAAAGCTGAGAGTTCAATTAGAAGGAAGAGGGAATGGCGTAACTATAAGCTTTCTGCTCTCTCACCACGCGTCTAGCTAGCCTGAATATACTTTGGGGAGAAAATAGTCAAGAAACAATGTGAAAAGACTTTAAATATAAACATTTTGTTCTGTATCTTGTTTGTGCTGGTGGTTATCTCACAAAATTCCATAGAACTACACACCCAAAGTAAAACAAAAAACCATGCCTGTAAAAAAAAATGGCAAAACCCAATGAAGGCCTGTAGTTCAATTGCCTGGTTTTGCTAAGCATCCTGTGGTTATAAATGACGTCCTCACTGCAGGGGGCTGGATGACTGGCTCACAGCAATGCTGAACTAGCTTTACACTTTTTATGTGAATATAAACATTTCAAAATAAGAAGCTTTAAAAGTCACTTGGCAAATACAGGCAAATTTACTTGGGGGGAGGGGGCGGGAGGGGGTGTTATCTCCAAATCTTCCGAAAAAAATTTTAAAAACATGCGCGTTTCCCTATCTCCCTTTTTCATGAATTTCCATTTTAAACACTTTCAATTCAGTGCTATTAATTATATTCACAACCCCACCATCCATTACAAAACTTTGCCATTCCCCCACATAGAAACTCTGTGCCAGTCAAGCATTAACTCCCCATTCCCCCACCCTGCCCCTGGTAACCTCTAAGTGACTTTCTGTCTCTATGGATTCACCTATTCTAGTTATTTCATATAAGTGGAATCATAAAACATTTGTCCTTTTTGCCTAGCTTATTACACTCAGCATGACAGCTTCAAGGTTCATCCATGTTATCGTATGTTATATGTTAACATCGGTGGACACTTGGATTGCTTCTACCTTTTGGCCATTGTGAATAATGCCTCCCTCTATGACCACTACTATGAAAATATCTATTCAAGACCCTGCTTTCAATTATTTTGGGTAAATACCTAGATATAAGATTGTGGAGTTGTATGGTAATTCTATGTTTATCTCTTTTCCACAGCATCTGCACCATTTCGCATTCCCACTAACAATGCACAAAGATTCCTAGCTCTCCACATCCATGCCAACACTTTATATTTCTCACTTTTTAAATAACGGCCTTCCTAGTGGTTACGAAATGATATCTCATTGTGGTTTTGATTTGTATTTCCCTAAAGGCTAATGATACTGAACATACTTCCACGTGCTTATTGGCCATTTGTACATCTTTATAGAAATGTCCATTTATGTTGCCCATTTTTTAACTAGGATATCTGTCTCTTTGTTGTTGAGGTGTAGGAAATCTTTATATAATCTGAATATTAAACCATTATCAGATATATGGTTTCTTTGGGAGTCTTTCTTACCTGCTCTTTTTACCTTCATTCCTCAAACTCTCTATTCCAAAGAAAAAAGAAAAAGAAAAATTCTCTTGGACAGATCCTTTTTATGTGCTGAAGTCAAAGCCTTTTGGGAGGAAATTAGCATTGCTGATTTAACCACTTTACCAGTTATGGGAAAACAATGGTATTACGATTTGGTCTAAAATATTAGTCACATACTCACCCTGTTGGCTGTCGGGCAAGACTCTTGTAACTAAGTAAACGTTTTCTTTTTCTGTCTAGTCTAGCGATGATTATCTAACAATTCTGTTTTCCCATAAAATCTCTCTAAAAGTGAATCTCTGAATTGGCTTACTATGGGTTTTTTTTTTTTCCTTGCAACAAAATTCTAATAAAAAACTGACATATGCAGATAACCAAAGACAAATGTTCAGACAATATAACACCAACTTCAGGCAATCATCAAGTCTTATCAATTCTACTTTCTAAATTAGTCTTGAACCTGCCAAGTGCTGTCCAGCTTCACAACCAATACCATCAGCCAAGCCACTGTTATCTCTTGCCTGGTCTGCTGTCGCTTCCTGTCCCTGGCATCTTTATGGGATACAGATAAGCTCCTGCCACTCCTGGGCTTTGGGCCTTCCAGAGGGGTCTCACTGCTGACAGGCAGCAGAACGAAGGCCGGGGCTGCTCAGCCCACCCACCCTGCCTACCTCATACCCAACCCCCCCACTGCCAGCCCTCACTCCCTCCCCCACCAGGACACCAGCAGGGGCTGCTAGCTCTGCCACCAGCGCACTCAGCCTACTCAGCCCCACATCGTCCTGGATCAGCTCCACCCATGTCCCAGCCTCAGAAAACCTTCCTGTACCTGCAGTCACGCAGGTCACGCGGCTCTGCCCCCCGTACTTGGCAGATGCAAGGTCTGATTGGGCAACTCTGCGAGTTCACAGTTCTCTTTCCTCTGGTCCGTGAACTTCCTCCTACTCTTCCTCACTGCTCTCCCCACGCCTGGTAGAGTGGCTGGTACACAGCGGGGTGCCCATCAATAGGTGTAGACAGAGGACACGAGACACAGATCCACACAGACAAACCAGAGGCACCCAGACTGGACAGAGAGGGGCAGGCCATCCAGCCAAGGAGGGTGCAAAATACAAATGTGCACACATACAAAGACAGAGAGGTCCAGTGGGAAGAGAAAGAAACAGAGGCTCCAAGGAGCCCAGCAGCCCCAAATATCTACCCACCTCCCTCTCTGTCAACGTGAACAAGCGTCCTCGGGATGCCTGCAGGCTCTTCCCTCGTTCCTCTCCCCGGCAAGCCCGGGCTCACCCATCAGGCTTCCAAGCATTAACCATAAGCCAGACACTTGGTCCTGGCCTTTAGGCTCTCAGTGGCACAGAGCCTCGCCTTGAGGGCACAAACAAAGGCTCTAATAAGAAGATAAATCTCTAACAAGCACCTAACTATCTGCCCAAGCACAGTGTTCATTTTCCCACACTGTCCTAAATCAGGTTTCCTGGGGGCAGGGCCTGGGGCCCGGATGCATGCTCAGGTGCAGGGGATGCCCGCAGGAGGGCAGGAGGCAGGGCCAGGTGTGGGGAAAGCTAATGGCTGCAGCCCCAGGGGGTTCAGGAAGGGGGTCCCACTGGAGAGGTGTTTCCTCCTGAAGGCAGAGGGCAGGGACACCCCAGGCACCACCTCCCGGGTTCGCAAGGGCAAATGTCCAGGGAAGCGCGGCAGCGGCCCTCCCAGCGGCCTCTACGCTGAACCAGCCACTCCCATCCCGCCACGAGGCAGAGGCAATGACTGTCCCTATTTTACAGATGAGGAAACTGAGGCAGGGAGAGGTGAAAGGTCACCAGGCAGCAAGTGGGAGAGCTGGGATTTGAACCGTACGCTTCTGCCCAGAGTCAAGCCCGCAGGTGCAGGAAGCAGCCCCAGAACCCGCAGTGGTCCTGTCACCTGCCCACACAGGGACGTTTTACCATCTCCTCCACGCTGGCCCATCCGTCATTTTCATGTCTGCCCCGTAAAGCCCGCCACTAGCACGAGTCACTGTTTGCAATTAATTATGTTTTTCTCTCTCCCCCTCTACGCCCCGGGGGAACAGGGGTCCCGTGTCTCCTTCACGCCCACAGCCTCCCCGGAGGTCACCCTCAAGCCCCGGCCACGGGTGCAGAGCTGCTCCCGGGCACAGGCCCCCCAGGGTCACGGTGCCCACGCCAAGCCGCCCTCAACGGGCCGGGGCGAAGGCCACCGCGAGCGGGATTGGGGTCGGCGCCGGGAGCCCCTTCCACGCCAGCTCATTGTGCCCATAATTCCCGTGCTGCCCCCACGGACACGCAGGGGACGGAACACGTGAGAGCCCCAAGTCCGAGTGTCCTCTCCACTTCGGGCAGAACAGAGCTGGGGGCTGGACACGTCCCAGTGACTGACGAGGACACCTGCTCCGTGGAGGTGGGTGCTGCGCGGGCGCCTCTGTACGCCGGAGACCGAAGGGATCGTCCATCAGAAGGTGGCTCTGGGATCCCAGCTACCAGCCTCCCCCCTCTCTCCATCTAACATTACAGCCTTGTTGAGACAGAGTTCAGAAACCACACAATTCGCCCACTTAAAGTACACAATTTTGAGTTGTAATATATTCCCACATACGTGCAGCCACCACTACAATTATTGAGTGTTTTCACCACCACAAACAGAAACCCTGTACCGTTTCGCCATCACACCCCATTCCCCCCAACCTCCACAGGCCCTGGCAACCGCCAAGCTATTCTCTGTCTCTACAGATTTGCCTATTCTGGCATTTCATATGAATGGAATCACACAGTATGTGGCCTTCTGTGTCTCGCTCTTTCCAACTCGGCATAAGGTCTTCAAGAAGCATCCACGTTGTCACATGTATCGGCACTTTGTTCCTTTTTATGGCTGATTAATATTCCTTTGTCTGGAAAGACCACATTTAGTTAATCTGGTCACCCACTGACAGACATGTGGGTCTCTTCCACCTTTGCCGATGTGACTGCTGATGTGAGCATCGAGGTACAAGTTTTTGTGTGAGCACCTCTCTTCAATTCTCTTGGGCGTATACCTGATCTATACCTGGGAGTGGAGGCCAGTCCTCTCTTGGCCACACCCTCAGAGCTACAAGTGCAATGGTGGGGTCCAGGAGCTGCTGACCAGCAACCCAGGCCAGGGAGGGAGGTCAGAGGTGGGAATGTCACCTGCTGTCCGTGATCCTGAGGCTTGGATCTCCTGTGACGAGAAGGCCACAGTGGAGCCATCGGCAAGCCCTTCACAGCAGTCACCACCACTCTGCAGGCCCTCTGGGCAAGCCGTGGGCAAGCTCCAGAGGCCACCAGAGGGCTGGCCTCTGGGCGAGCACCCCGACTGTGGACCAGGAGCCCCAAAAAGTCAGGAAGGAAGTCCCTTTCCACCAGCCGTGGTTTTCTCTTTGGTAATCAGCAAAGCCTGAAGGGCCCGTTGGACGTTTTTGTGGAAGTGCCCAGCACATGGCCTTGCATCACCTGGGGGCACTCTGCTGAAGGACAGCTCCACCAGCAGTGGGGGCACAGGACAAGGGGGGCCGGTGGCACTCAGTTAAGTGCATGCGAACCACCCTTCTGATCTGGGGCCTGGAATAAAACAGGCTGCAAATGCAAATGTTCAGGGGGTCACTCAAGTCACGGGAGGCTTGGTGATTAGGAAGGTACACTGGAAACAGATTACCTGGGCTCGAATCCCAGCTCTCCCAGTATAACATGACAGGTGGCTTTGGGCAGTTACTTCATCCCTCTGTACTTCCATTTCCCAATGGGACAAATGAGGACAATAATAGTACTGTCAATAGTATTGTCTGTATAAGTGTGTCAATTAAAATAGAGCCTGGCAATTTTAACTAGCAAAAATGTAGTAACTTTTATATACTTGTGTGGTAGTTAAGGTTCAGGTGTCAATTTGGCCAGGTGAAGGTGTCTAGATCTATTGCTGTGGACATGAGCCAATGGTACATGAACCTCATCTGTTGTTCATTACATCTGCAGTCGGTTAAGAGGCATACCTGCTATAATGAATGATGTTTGATTCAATTGGCTGGTGCTTAAATGAGACAGCTCAACGTAGCACAGCCCAAGCAGCTCAGCATACCTCATCTCAGCACTTGCAGCTCAGCCCAGGCCTTTGGAGATGCAGAAAGGAATCACCCCGGGGAAAGTTGTTGGAACCCAGAGGCCTGGAGAAAAGGCCAGCAGAGATCGCCCTGTGCCTTCCCTTCCCACGTAAGAATGAACCTCAGTTGAAAGTTAGCTGCCTTTCCTCTGAAGAACGAAAGAAATAAATCCCCTTTTATTAAAAGCCAATCCATCTCTGGTATGTTGCATTCCGGCAGCTAGTAAACTAAAACAACTTGGTAGCTATTATTTTTTAATTATTTATGTAATTGAATATTGCTGGATACACAGAAGGCAGAAGAAATGGCATAGCCTCTTATCTGTTGTGAAAATTGAGGCAGAGTCACGACAATACCTTCCTGGCCAAAAGGGGTAAATGTAACAAAATAAGGTATCGGTGGCGAAGAGAATCAAACAGAGTCGAGAGACTATTCTAGAGGCTCCTCTTCTACAAGCTCTAGGTAGATACTGTTAATTGCCATGGTTGCCAAAGCCCAGCCAAAACCATTCCTGTTAACCCTGAAGAACACCCAGGGCTCCATCAGAGATAAAAGTTGCATGCAGCGTTTACTTTTCAGAAACCTAAAACCATCAGATGATTCCTAGGCTAGATAAGTCCTGTAACCAGGGGTGCCAGTCTCTCTAAGAACATCCACCAGTTCCATCCCCCATCTCATATTGTAGACACCGCTTTACACCATGAAAAACTTAAGATGGGCACAGGCCAAATATCCCTAAAGATTGGGAGAAGGATCAAAGGAGAAGGAGGAGTTATAACTGAGAACATAGAATTTACCAAAGGAATATGACTACAGAATCATTGTATTGATATTTCTTTTTCATCTCCAGTGTCTTGGGACAGCTAGAAGGAAAAACCTGAAATCGTGGAACTTCAACTCATGTCAAACTTTGAAATCTATTCTATAACTACTTGTTAAAATGTACTTCGATATTTATTCCTTTTTTGTATATATTTCACAATAAAAAAAGTTTAAAAAAATTTGAGGCAGATCCATATGCAGTGAAATGAAAAAAACTCCCTGACAACTAAGTAAATAGGAAACTGGATGCACATGTCTGTGTGTGAACAGACAGGCACATGTGTCTGTACATATCATATACAGGTGACCTTCGCTGTCCAAATCTTAACTGGATATTTTCTAGAATCACTTGCAAGAATTTTTTTTATTTAAAAAGCACCATCTAGTATTCTCACAAGCAGTGTGGACAACCAAAGCTATAGGCTGAGCACCCAGTCTTGGGGTTTGTTCATATGAAACTTAACCCCACAAAGGATAGGTCAAGTCTACTTAAAATTTAGGCCTAAGAGTCACCCCCAAAAGAACCTCTTTTGTTGCTCAGATGTGGCCTCTCTCTCCAGCCAACACGACGAGCAGTCTCACCACCCTCCCCGTCTCTGCATGGGACATGACTCCCAGGGGTGTGGACCTTCCTGGCAACGTGGGACAGAGATCCTGGAACGAGCTGAGACTCAGCATCAAGGGACGGAGAAAAACCCTAGAATGAGCTGAGAATTAACATCAAGGGATTGAGAGAACCTTCTCGAACAAAGGGGGAAGAGTGAAATGAGACTAAGTGTCAATGGCTGAGAGATTCCAGTCGAGAGGTTATCCTGGAGGTTATTCTTACGCATTAAGTAGATATCACCTTGTTGTTCAAGATGTAGTGGAGAGGCTGGAGGGAACTGCCTGAAAATGTAGAGCTGTGTTCCAGTAGTCATGTTTCTTGATGATGATTGAACAATGATATAGTTTTCACAATGAGACTCTGCGAATGTGAAAACCTTGTGTCTGATACTCCTTTTATCTACTATATCAACAGAAGAGTAGAACATATGGAATAAAAATAAATAATGGGGAAGAAATGTTAAAATAAATTTAGTTTGAAATGCTAGTGGTAAATGAAAGCAAGGGGTAAGGGATATGGTATGTATAATCTGTTTTCTCTGTTATCGTTTTATTTCTTTTTCTGTTGTCTTTTTATTTCTTTTTCTAAATCGATGCAAATGTTCTAAGAAATGATGAATATGCAACTATGTGATGATATTAAGAATTACTCATTGTATATGTAGAATGGAATGATATCTTAATGTTTTGTTTGTTGTTAATTTTTTTTAATTAATTTTAAAAAAAGCACCATCTAGATCAAAAAACAGTTATGGGAATTCATGCAAGCACCAGTGAAAATATTTAAGCAGCAGTTGGTCTGTAATAGGGAAGGAGCACAACAGAATTCTCCTTGTTGAAACTTGTGATCATTCCTAGAGTTTTATCCACACTACTGAATGCTTTTTGAGTCTTAGCGTTTGCTTATGACAAGCAAACCGCCAACCAGGGCCCATTTTAGATGGCATCTTTTCTATCTTTAACAGATTAATTTTCATCTCTGAGATGAAAATGGTTCAAGGTAACTGGAGGACAGAAGAAAATCATAATTCAGTACCATTACCATATAGCAGTCTACAAACTCTTACCAAATGTGCCCAGTAATGAGCTCATTCAAGCATGAAATAGTCAGGTATCTGTTGCTATTACATTCATGTAGAAATGCGTGATGGATTGTTTCCTCGGTGTCTAAGAGTGTCAAGCAAGACTAGGGAAATAGGATCGCACTTTGGGTCGGTGGCAGTACCTCACATTGTACCATATGACATAATGTAACGCAGTGCTGTCCAGTCAAATCAGTCTCTAACCCGTGTTCAAGAAGGTGAAGAGAGATGCCTATATTGGTATGTCTGCACATAGGTGTGTAAAACCATGGGAAAAGGGTACCAAAAGCTGCCCTCCAAATTGCTAACAATTACTAACTTGTGAGAAGAGGGTGGATAAATAAAAGCAAAGGAGGGCTTACTCAGATTTGGTTGGAGCTTTTATCCGGAGAAAGTAGTCACTAAAAGGACTGACTTTGTTTGTAAAGTAGCCTGTGACCATCAGAACTCAGACTCAGTGCCCGTACTTCCTGTTTGATGAAAGGAGCTAACACAGGTGCAAAAATGAGACCACATCTCTGCATAAACTCCCTCCCTCCCAGCACCCCCCTGAGCCTTCCCCAGGTCCAGCCACCCCTCATGGCCAAGGCTCCTAGAGTCTGCAAGAAGGGCTGGCAACAGCTTGCTCCTCCCTGCAACCTCCCTGCCCATCACCCCCAGTTGCCCACGTCCCACTGACCGCTCCCTCACCCCGAGATGTGCACGGCCGGCTGACTGCTCCATCACCCCCAGATGAACATGACCCACCGACAGCTCCATCACCCCCAGATGTACATGACCCACTAACA
>PVIY010041315.1:0-21728 GCA_004026745.1 Myrmecophaga tridactyla
TAGATAAAAGTAGCAACAGACATAGGGTTCTCACAATCACACAGTCATATTGTAAAATCTGTATTGTTATACAATCGTCTTCAAGAATCAAGGCTGTTGGAACACAGTTCAACAATTTCATGTACTTCCCTCCAGCCACTCCAATACACCATAAAGTAAAAAAGGACATCTGTATAATGCATAAGAATAATCTCCAGGATAACTTCTAGACTCTGTTGGAAAGTTCTCAGCTACTGACACTTTATTTTGTCTCATTTCTGTCTTCCCCCTTTTGATCAAGAAGTCTTTCTCGGTTTCATGATGCTAGGTCCTGGCTCATCCCGGCAGTTCTGTCTCATGTTTTCAGGGAGTTTTGCACCCCTGAGAGTCAGGGACGGCAGTGAGTTCACCTGCTGAGTTGGCTTAGAGAGAGAGGCCACATCTGAGCAACAAAAGAGGTACACTGTGAGTGACTCTTAGGCATAATTATAAATAGGTATAGCCTATTCTTTGCAGGAATAAGTTTCATAGGGGCAAGCCCCAAGATCGAGGACTCAGCCTATTGATTTGGTTGTCCCCATTGCTTGTGAGAATATCAGGAATTCTCCAAATGAGGAAGCTGAATATTTCCTCCTTTCTCCCCAGTTCTCCAAAGGACTTTGCAAATACTTCTTTATTCTCTGCTCATATTACTCTGGGATTATCAGGGCATCACACTAACCTTGACAAACCAACAAGATCTCAGGTCCTACTCAAGATTCCATGTACTTATGGTGTTTAACTAAACTGATCATATAAGTTAAATTAGGTGATGCACTACCCAAAACACTAATTTTGCACCTATAAACATCTCATCATTTGGTCTTGCCCAGAGATTGAAGCTTGAAAATATGGGTGATATCATCCTTTACCTGTATTCTGATATGCCATGGTCCTTTCTAGATATGCTTCATTCGTATCTCTAGTCAAAGTCTGATCCCTTTTTCAACTTTTTAAACAGTTCTTCTTTCAGTAATTTTTGTAGTTTTATATGTACAAGTCATTTGCATTCTTGGTTAGATTTATTCCTAGATATTTGATTCATTTAGTTGTGATTGTGAATGGAATTTTTTTTCCTGAATTATTCTTCTGATCATTCATTGCTTGTATATAGAAACACTACTGATTTTTTGGTGTTGATCTTGTACCCTGCCACTTGGGTGAATTCATTTATTAGTTCATGGAGTTTTGTTGTGGATTTTTCAACATTTTCTATATATAGGTTCATATTGTTAACAAACAGAGAAAGTTTTGCTTCTTCTTTTCCAAGTTGGATGCCTTTTATTTCTTTTTCTTGCCTAATTGTATTGGCAAGAATTTCCAGAGAATGTTGAATAACAGTGGTGACAGTGGGCATCCTTGTGTTGTTTCTCATCTTAGAGGGAAAGACTTCAGTTTTTCATCATTAATAGGATGTTCGTTGTGTGCTTTTCATATATACCCTTTATCATGTTGAGGAAGTTTCCTTCTATTCCTAGTGTTTTAAGTGTTTTTTGTTTTTTAAATCAAGAATGGGTGCTGTATTTTCTCAAGTGTGTTCTCTGTGTCAATTGAGATGATCATGTGTTTTTTTTCCTTCATTCTGTTAATGTGGTGTATTACATTAATTGATTTTCGATTGCTGAACCAACTTTGCATACCAGGAATAAATCCTACTTGATCATGGTGCATAATTATCTTACTGTGCTGTTGGATTTGGTTTGCTAGAATTTTGTTGAGAATTTTTGCTTCAATATTCCTAAGACATATTGGTCTATAGTTTTCTTTTCTTTTGATATCTTTATCTGGTTTTGGTGTGAAGCTGATGTTGGCCTTGTATAATGAATAATGAATTAGGGAGTGATCACTCTCTCTAAGTTTTTTTGAAAAGTTTGAGCAGAATTGGACTTAGGTCTCTTTGTAATGTTTGGTAAAATCCCCCCGTGAAGCCATCTGGCCCTAGGCATATCTTTTTGGGAGGTTGTTAATGACTTATTCAATCTCATTACTTGTAATTTGTTTGCTGAGATCTTTAATTTCTTCCTGAGTAAGTAGCTTGTGCTTCTCTAAGAATTTATCTGTGTAGTCTAAGTTATCTAATTTATTTTCATATAGTTGTTCATAGTAGTCTCTTACATTCATTTTTATTTTTATTTCAGCAGCATCAGTAGTAATGTCTTCCCTTTTCATTTCTGATTTTTGTTGTTTGCATCCTCTTTTTTGTCAGTTTAGCTAAAATTTTGTCAATTTTGTTGATCAACAAGTTTCCAAAGTGGTTGCATCAATTTATATTCCAAGAAACAATGTATGAGTGCTCCTATCCCTCCACATCTTTGTCAACACTTGGAACTGTAGGTCTTTTTCACTTTAGCCATCTTGAATGGGTGTGTTGTGATATCACACTGTGATTTTAATTTGTGTTCTCTGATGACTATTGATGTTGACCATCTTCTCATACGTTTATTGGCCATTTGATTTTTTTTCTTTTGTGACATGCTTATCAAGTCCTTTGTCCATTTTTGTTTATTGATTACAAGAGCCATTTATATATTAGCTATTATTTATATATCCTAGACACAAGAAGTTTTATATGTGTTTCTATATATGTAAATATATATGTAATAGATGTCATTATATATGTAATAAATGTGATTATATGCACCCACCCATATGTAAAGGCAAACCACAGAGAAGATGTTTATCCATATCTATCTATCTGAATATTATTTCTTGATGGACATAAGTTATTAAATTTATAAAGTACACTTTTTCAATTTTTTTCAAGGCTAGTACTATTTGTGTCTTGTTGAGAAATCTGAATGCCCTGAGATTATGAAGATATTCTCCCATCTAGATTCATTATTGTTTTGCCTTTTATACTTAGACTTGAAATCTCCTAGAATTCATTCTTTTGAGTCAAATGTGAGGCAAGCAGCATGATATGGTTTTTTGGTATGGCTATCCAATTGACCTAGTGCTATTTATTGAAAAATCCATCCTTTCTCCCATTGCACTGCAATGTCATCTTTGTCATAAATCAAGTTACTGTATCTGTATGGGTTTATATCTGGATTCTCTATTCTCTTTAACCCATCAATCTATTTATCCATCCTTGTGCCAAAAGCACACTGTCTTAATTATATAGCTTTATATTATGTCTTGTTCTCCTGCTTTGTTCTTCCAGATTGTCTTGGCTATACTATATTCTTTGCATTTCCATATACTGTAGAATTAGTTTATCAATTTTCACAGAAATAAAACTCCCAGAATTTTATTATGATTTCACTAAATTTATTTATTTTTAAACATTTTTATTTTTAAATATAACATATATACAAAGAAAAGAAAGAGAAAGCAATGATTTTCAAAGTATACTTCAATAAGTAGTTTCAGGACGGATTTCAGTGTTTGTAATGGGTTACCATTTCACTTTCAGATTTTTCCTTCTAGCTGCTCCAAAACATTGGAAGCTAGAAAAATTTTTTTTTCTTTCTGTAAAAATAACATGTATTCAAAAAAACAATACATTTCAAAGCACAGCACAGCAATTAGTTGTAGAACAGATTTCAGAGTTTGATATGGGTTACAATTCCCCTATTTTAGGTTTTTACTGCTATCTGCTCAAAGGTATTGGAGACTAAAAGAAATATCAATATAATGATTCAGCAATCATACTCATTTGTTAAACCCTACCTTCTCTGTATAACTTCACCATCACCTTTGATCTTTCTATCCCACTCTTTAAAGGTATTTAGGCTATGCCTATTCTAACTTTTCCATGTTAGAAGGGCTGTCAGTAACAAGGGGTAGGGAGATGAAACTTAGTCAATGTTCTGGGGAGGCTGGCCCCTCTAGGTTTCAGGACTTATCTGGTCGAGGGACCTATCTGGAGATTGCAGTTTCTGGAAAGTTACCCTCGTGCATGGAACCTTTATAGAATCTTCTTTCTATTATTTTTTTAAATTTTATTTTGTTTTTTTTTTCTTCTTTCTTTTTTGTAGAATCTTATATAATGTCATAAGTGTTGATGTCCTGTAATTTTCCTCTCTTGTAATGCCCTTGTCAGGTTTTGGTAGCAAAGTTGTGCTAACCTTATTAAAGAAACTGAAAAATGTTTTCACTTTTATATTCTACAGAAGAATTAGTTAAGAATGGTGTTATTCCACCCTTAAATACATTTGGATGAATTCACTAATGAAGCCATCTAGATCTAGCGGTTTCTTTGTGAGAGGGTTTTAAATTGCAAATTCAATTTCTGTAATAAATATATGATTGAAATTTTCTATTTATTTTGCCAGTTAATTAAATTGTGTTTTTCTTTGAATGTGTATACTTTGTCAAATCACCAAATTTATTGACAAAGTTGTTCATAATATCTTATTAGCTTTTTAACATATGTATAATCTACAGTAATGTCCCTTTTTCTTTTCCAATATTTATAATTTGTATCTTCTTTTTTCAGTGATGCTAAATATCATGTCTTTTCAATGAAACATTTTTTGAATTTGATGATACATTTCCTTTTATTTTTATTATTTCTCTTCTTCTACATTGTATGTGTTAAATTTGCTGTGTGTTCTCTAATCTTTTATGATGAGTGCTAGTAAGGAACCCATTCACCTTTTTGTCCATTGTCCTTTGTGTGACCAAAAGCATGCATTTTCAAATGAGGGTCCCCTAGTAAACTAGCTTAAACTAGTTTCAAATTAAACTAGATATAGTTTAATATGAAAATCTTATTTTTTTAAACGGGCAACTTCTATAGTGTAGAGCTGTGGTGATAATTATAATTGTGACTGTAATAACACAATATGTTGCCCAATAGTCTGACTGGTGGGTATCACCTTTTCTGTCCCCAGGATGTTGTACAGTAGGATGGGACCTTACACTACTCGAGGTCACTGCCACGGTATTCATAGGAAACCTGGCTCAGCATTGTGAGGCTTAATTATACCAACTGCTTCCCAAACCCATGCATGTTGTCCTAAATCCATATTTTCAGGGTGGCAATTGCTGCAGGAGAAAAGTAGTCTTTTAGAAAATGGTCTGAAGCTAATGCCAGTACTTCTAGAATACATAAAAGCTTCTCATTGCATCTCTTATCTTTCAGAATTTTAGTACTTATTCTTCTCCTATGAGTCTCTGCTATGTTTCTTTCCAAAGTGTTCTTTAGCAGCATTGCCTTCTAAGTAGCATCCATTGATTTTTTTTTAACATGGGCAGGCACCGGGAATCGAACCCGGGTCCTCTGGCATGGCAGGCAAGCATTCTTGCCTGCTGAGCCACTGTGGCCTGCCCACATCCATTGATTTTTAAGAGCAGAAAGCAGAGGGTAAGTGGATTACTTAGAATTGGTTGCATTTCTTGTTCAATTAAATCCAACTTGACATCCTTTGTGCATCTGTAATGACGATAATAATGATCTATCTCATAGGGAAGTTGTGAGAAATAACAAATTAACAATTGTAAAGCACCCTGAAAATAGAAAGTCCCAATAAAAACTTGTAATTATTAATGGTAATCTTTTTGCTTTTTTTTTTTTTTTGCATAGGCAGGCACTGGGAATCAAACCCGGGTCTCCGACATGGCAGATGAGAACTCTGCTTGTTGAGCCACCGTGGCCCACCCCATTAATGGTAATCTTCTGTGACTGACCTAGAAATTACTGCCAAATTACAGCATACATCTTGTCATCCATTCTTTTCTTGTAAGTTTGGACTTCCACCCCCAAGCCCTGTGCTGAGAGAGATTTTACGCAGCCCTTTGCAGACTTCTAAGGAGAAAATAGCAGCAGCACTATATCTTTATCACTTGTCTTCAAATTTTTCTATTCCTTCCTCTAGTTGAAATTGGAGATTAATTCTTGGTATTCATTCATCCAATTGTTTATTTATTGAACTTCCCAAGCACTAAGTTCTGGAGATACAGGGAAGAAATATATAGAAATAATACCTACTGGAATTTGTGGCCTGAACAGAGAAAAAAATTAAACAATTATGCAATGGTAAAAAAATGGACTAAATATAGTGGGATGGGAAAAGCAGAAGATGTAGGAAGTGGTTAACACCCCACCCTGGTGCAGGTATATAAGATAAGGATGGATAAAGGGGGTAGACTTGAGGTGGAAGGTCATGCCTCCCCCTTCAGGATCATCCCACTTCTTCCATCAAACTTTCCTAAAAGGACTGTGCACGGATAAACTGTCCCACTGCTTTATTTCTCCAGGCAATGGTTCATCCAATGTCTTTTTTCTTTCTCCTCTTTAAAAAACTGAATGGGAAGGTTGATCTCTTACCAGACCAAGACAGACTGACCCTCTCTCCTATGCCTGGGTAAGCGATGAAATTAATAAGCTGGTAACCATCCACCAGAAAGATGCACAATGATCTGTTAGGTTCTTGGGTCTGCCACACCCCGAAATTCTCTAAGAGGATCACAGAAGGACTCCTTCCTGCAGGGCCAGTACCATCCCAGGACTAAAAGTAATGGTCTAATTAGGGGACTATCCTAATTAGAGCTTTGGGTTATTAGTCCTGCTGACCCGGTAGCCATTGTTTCTTAGTCCTCTGTGTCTCCTTGTTCCTGTTGTCTTGGTAATTGAGGGCTTAACTAATTTTTCAGTTCCTTAGAAGCAGGATTTATTTCTTTTCCTCCTTGTTCTTTCCAGTGGCTGGATTTCCCATCTTGTGCCCTAGCCCCTTTTTTACAACTGATGAGTCCCTCAATCTATATCTCCTGGTGATAAGGCTCTTAGTCCTATGCCCTTTTCTGATGACTGCCACCAGACAGCTGGGAATTCCATTGTGGCTTTTTCTGCCCCTACGTGACAAAAAACCTTGGATCTCAGACTTGTTTCAGATGGTTTGCTAATGGTACTTGAATCTAGCCTTTCCATTCCCTTATTTCCTTTCTGCCTTCCGTAAATATTTGTTGAGTCCCTGACCCTGGAGATGCCCAGGTTTAAACTAACATTTAGATATCTCTGTACAGCTTGTTCTAGAACCACCAAATGCTGGCCTGATCGCTGGAAGAGGTCACACAGCTTCACACCCTACCAGAGCTTCACATCCTGCCAGGGTGAGATGCCCTTAAAAATCAGGTCTGGTAAGGCCAGAGTTTGAAGCTATCATTTTAAAATGTCACTGCCCCTCGGACATTTACCAGAACATCTGCCTACTGGCTAAAACTAGCTTAGGTCTCTCTCTGCTTCCTCTCAGCTTTGCTCAGCCCTCATCTTTATCCTATGAGCACAGTCTGATCTAGTGAATGGCTCTTCATTCTGCTCAATGCAGCCTGTAATTCCTATACTTGTTCTGGGCTCTGTATTGGGCTTGGATGTTAGCCATGACTATTTCTTCTGGGTTTGGCTGCTCCTTGGCCATGGAGGGAAGTACTCCACTCTGCAATTTCTTAGATTTGACCAACTTGGTCAAAATTCCAGGAACTTAATCAAAGATGAGGATGCTGGCACCCATGTATTCAGACCTTGCTTATCTGCATAAAGTCCTAGCCTGCTTTACCAGCCTGCCCACAATCTATCCCCACTACAGCATGGTTATAACAAATAGAGCAGGAGGCAATGATGGTTCATATAAGAGTTGTATGAAGTCATGGAGAGGACATTGTCTAGGCTTTGGGTTTAGGATCTGACTCCATCGCTTCCTTGCTGTGTTCCTTGGACAATTTACTTAACATCCCTAAACCTTGCATTCTTCTCTATTAATTAAGAGAAATAAAATCTACCTCAGAGGGTTGTTGTGAATATTAAATAAAATAGTAAATATTTAGCACAATGCCAGGCATATAGCAGGTACTCAAAAATGGTGGTTCTTTCTTAATGTCAAGACCTGCTGCATCAACCTGTCCCTAAATCTCTGTGAGGTTAGCACTTGGTTTGCTTCAGATTGCACCTTATTCTTACCATCATTAAATACATTTTTTTGTACTGGATGCAGAAAAAAAGAGGCAATTGGTTAAAACCAACCAAAATTAGATAACTCAAGGGAAGCGTGTGCGTTTTATCTATTTTCTTTTATTCCATGTCACTCAGAACACTGTCAAGCCTAATACGGCTTTGTAAATATCTGTTGATCCCCAGCAAAGAATAGAATGCTCTGTCTCCTTATTTATGCAATTTAAAAATCAACCTTTAGATCGGAGACAACCATGAGTTTAATGTGTCCCTCACTGTCTATTTTCCATTCTCCAGTTTTAAAAGAAACCCAATGATCATATGTTAAGAATGTTTGTGTTTCTTTCTTGTCATATTTAAAAAAAAAAATTTTAATTTAAAAAAAAGAATCCTAATGTTAAAAAAAAAGTATTTGCTAAGGAGGATTTACAGGGCTATGACTTAATATGATTATGAGGTTAGATTCTAAGGCTGCTAACCGGCAGTCCTGTGACCCCCGAGGACGAATCAATTCAAAGTGGGTGAAGAAAAAGCTACAATTATTGCCTTTTGTAGGACCAAAGAGGGCTTGTTAGGAACAAATTGTGCAATCGAATGCTAATGATGGTTGTGAGTCTGAGCCTTTCCAAGTACTTTAGGTACACAAATGGCTTTTGGTTGATATGACTCTGGTTCTTATAAAATTTGTTCCTCAGGGGAAGTATAATAGAAAAGTCTGTCTCTTTTTATAGGTCTGCTATTCAGGAGAAAATGGCACTGCTTTCAAATCATGAGGAATAAGGTAGGAGGGGGGATGGTTATAATCTCAAGTATTGATTTCCGTTTTGGCATTTGTATTAGTTGCAAAGAACATGTGGATTATTATTATGGGGTTGTTATTATAAAATACGATTTCTATTAATTGAGGACATTACAATGATTCTTTTGGGGATATAAATCTTCAGGTAATGCAGCAAAGATATGGTGAGTTTCTTTTGGACTATCATCAAAGCAATATAGAGCCCCAATTCCCCTGCTGCTCCTAACACAGCTAGGACTCTGTGTCCCCTTCGAGCCCCCTTTGAGGTTAAATAGTAGTTTGGTGTTTCTTGGGAATGTGAATGACAAAATAATACAATAAAATAATAATAATAATACTCTGGATTTATGAAACAGCTTTCTTTTAAATAGTTTGTGGTGCTTTTGTGAGTTTCCTCTCTGTCTAAGTTTGCTAAAGCTGACAAAATGCAATACACCAGAAATGCGTGGGCTTTGACAATGGGGACTTATTAACTTACAAGTTTGCAATTCTGAGGCCATACAAATGTCCAGATCAAGGCAGCAACTAGATGATACCTTCTCCCTGAAAACTGCTACCAGAGATCTTCAGGCCCTCTGTCACATGGCCAGGCACACGGAGACTGGTCTACTGGTTTCTCCTTTCTCTCCCAGCTTTCATTGCTTGCAGCTTCTGGCTGCAGTGGCTTCCTCTCTGAGCATTTGTGTATGTCTTTGTCTCTCAGCTTCTCCAGGTCCATTAGCTTCTCTGTTCTCTGAGTGCTTTTTTCTGTATCTTTCGTCCTCTTAAAAGGACTCTAGTTAGAAATTTAAATGAGGTGGGTTACACCTCAATTGAAATAACCTAATCAAAAGATCCCACCTGCAATAGGTCTGCATGCACAAGAGTGGATTAAATTTAAAAGCATGATCTATTGGGGGATACATACAGCTTCAAACTATCACCTGCTCCTTTGAAAAAACACCTGGAACTGTTTTCTATTTACGCCTCTATATGTTTGGATAAAAATTATTTAGTTTTAATTGATTCTTACCTTATGGGATCATTCACTCTATGGCATTCACAGGCTACTCCTTTGGGGAGAGGTTCCTGCTGGAGGATTAGCCATGGACCTGAACTCTAATGCATGGGTTTCAGTCCATTCTCAGCCACTGCCTTGCTTCCTGTGGATTTAGGCAAGTCCTTGGACCTTCCTGGGCTTCCATATGGCTCTCCAGGAATGGGGGTTAATATAGAAAAGGCCATCCCATAGCTTGTTTCACACAGTTCCATATGCAAACTGGCATCTAGGCCTCCCAAGTTCCACAAGGGCCTCTTCCCAGGTCCTGAGGGGAGTTAGGGATGAGGGAATGCAAGGAGAGTGCTGATGAGATGCATCATCCTTGCTTTCCACCTGTGCATAAGACTCCGCAGCCTTTGCCCCATCCCTCTGGCTTGAGAGAGCAGTAGAGATAGGGTTTCCCAGTTACTTTGGTGAAAAAAGTCACCTCTGTATTCACCTCTGAATACTGAGCAGCCCCCCACCCCCACCCCCGCCGTATATTCCAGTATCCATTGAATTACTGTGTTCTGTGCAGGGACCCATAGGACTCAAGTGAATGGTTGCTCTAAAATTATCATCCATTCTCTATTAAATGGAGTAACTTTAAAATACCTGAATCGTGAACCTTGGGGAACTCCTTGGAGAATATGTGGAATCCGTCAGGATTTGAAAACCTAGGAATGCCTTCCTAGACTCTGAAATTCTTTCTGAGGGCACCACTAGAATATAAAGACTGGGGTCTAATGGTGGCTTTATAAGGACAAGTAAATATTTTTCCATTTAAATGTATATAGTTGTGCCTCAATATGTTCAAATAGCTCATCAATTATTAACCAACTGGGAAAATTGCCAAGTACTACATTAAAACATACACCAGAAGGCATTCCCCGAAGCAGGTTTTATTTGTTGAATGCTGTTTACCATTTCTTGGCTTTGTCTTTTCAGATGGTGTTTGGAAGTCTCTCTAATGTATACACTGTCAGGTGGGGTGAATTATGTTTGGGTTTCTCAAATAGAAGACTGGCAGAAACCCAAAAGAACCACACCAACTTCAGATTCTTGGAGCAATAAGAGACAGCTGTCCTTCAGGAAACCCACCTTTGCTGAGTTCTTTCAATTTGCTGAATTTGGTTCAGGACCAGGGTTGAGTGATAAAGATTAGATATGTAATGCGATGTGATGTGTACGGTGTGGTGAAGGTCAGAGTTTAAACTATCGTGAGAATGAATAGAGGAATGAATATTAGTAGAGAATTAAATTAATAGTAGTTAAGATACGAGTTAGTTTTTGTCAGCGTTGAAATTGTTCTTAGCAATCATTCATAAAATCCTCCCATTGATTTGTTATACTTAGAGAAAGAATGAGAATATAGGAAATTTTATTCTGCATGTCTGAGAATGTTTTTTACTCAATGCACATATAAAGACCTGGCTTTCAACAACACACACAGTTAGAAAAATAATGAATTATTTATAATTAATAATGCAGTTGGACAGACAGGTGAGGTGAGTGACGTATGCACACCTGATAGCTGTGGAGCTTTGCTAATGTTCTCCTTAAGGTAAAGTCCAGTTCCCCCAGAATCTCTTATTATTGGGGGGGTGGGCCTGGCCATGGCTGTGGAAACAGCAGAACCTTCCTTTGCTCCCAAGGCAGGACTCTGGCTGCTCCGATGGACCCAGCAGGCGTGTGAACACAAAACCTCATGTAGAGCCTTGGAGAGAAAAATTAGAGAGCTAAGTTTTAATTACACAACAAAGCAATTAGATTAGGATGCAAGGTGCTTCCAACGATACATTATCACGCAACAATGTAGAAAATAAAGGAAGGAAATCAAGGAGAGTGGCAGATGAAAGGAGAAGGGAAATGAGATAGATTAAGATGAAATGTGGTTGTGGGGGGGATGGGGCAGGTGCAAAGGTAGTTGGATGGTAGAATTTTCGCCTGCCATGTGGGAGACCCAGGTTTGATTCCTGGCCCCTGCACCTCCCCCAAACAAACAAACAAGCAAGCAAACAAGCAAAAGACTAACTAAATTCAACAAACGGTGCTGCAATAACGAGATACTCACATTGAGAAAAAATGAAACGTGACCTCCACCATACAGCACACACACACACACACACACACACACACACAAAGATGAAACGTGGGGTAAACTTAGTATCAAACTACAGCTATAAAGCCCAGTGCACACAGAGAGAGAGGTATGGTGGGTTACACCGAAGACCAGTTTCCATGAGAAGTGGACAGAAATTTCTCTCAGAGTTTCTATCAGGAATATCTGTAATAACATTCCTACTGCAAACATAGTGATGAGATTTTCCGTGGTTATTCAGGATAATTCCTCTAATGTAGGCAGGAGAAAGAAGATAACTTTCTCTAAAGTCAAATATGTGTGACTGAGGTTACTCTCTGAGATCCACCCCAATCTAATTCTGAGTCATTGCTCCTCTCTTCCCCTGCTTTTCTCTTTAGTTCCCTACATAGAAGGGTGGAAAATGAAATGGGAATAAATAGTCATTTTCTTCTTACTGTATGCTCATTAGTGTTGGGCTAAGAAAGCTGTAGGTTATTTCGTTTAGTCCTCACAACAAACCTACAAAGGAAATACTATTTTTTCCTGTATTATAGATGGCCAAAGAGATGCCATGAGAATAATAAGCTTACCGAGGGCTGATATGTGCTAGAGGCAGGGTTTGGCCCTGCAGCTGACTTAGATGATAAATCAAACATATCTATCATTTCTGCTTAAATCAGTCAATTAGCAAGATCTTTCTAAATGCCTATTATGTACCCAGCCCTAGAGATGTTCAATCATTCCAACAAGTGCCCACATTTATTTGCTAACTCTCAGCATGGGGAAAAAAAAAACATGGGGAAAATGTGCCTTCAGAACTGTTGAAGATATAAAAATATCTTATCCAAAGGAGTAAGTGAAAGGGATTTGAGGAGTGAAAGATCAAATCCTTTTTACTCTAAGAGGAGTGAAAGGGATTTGATCGTCTTTATATTCCAGTGATGTTTCATTTTCCTATCTTACCCTTTTTTTTCCCCCTGATCATCCTCCCTTAAGCAATAAAAACTGGTTAGGATATTATTAAAAATGAGCAGAAAACCATTTCTTTTTTTCAGCTGCTTTTTATCTAAGCAAGGCTTAGCTAGCTAGAGGTAATTTCAATCCATTCTGGAGGAAAAGACTGCCTGCCTTGGCATGTTTTTAGCCATAATGCTGTCAGGCTATAGATGAATCCAGGACAAAGCGTCTTCATTGTATTATGTGTGACTGAAACAGAGTCAAAGTCATCTTAACTTTGTAATGGATAGCATTTTCTTAGCGTGCATATTTGGCTCATGGGAGGTTAAAGGAGAGACAGGACTAAAATGCTTTAATAGTCCAGAGACTAGCAGAGTGAAATGAATTTATTGCTTTTAGTGTAGTCCCCAGCGGACAGCATATAATGAAGCTTACTATCTGATAAGGCAGCCTTGGTGTAGGTGACTCACGGACAGGCAGGGATGGCATACTTAATATCAGGCTATCAGGAAACCTGAGGTAATCCTCCCGCCTTCAGCAGAGGTGACTAATTTCCTCCCTGTCTGGGTGAACGGATACGCAGCATAAGTGGGTGAAAGCTGCCTGGGGGGTGGGGGCAGGGGGTCTCAAGCTTATCAAGTACTCTGCCCGAGAACATCCATTTTCAGGGTCAGCTGCCCCAGTATTAGTCACAAATGCAAAGCTAAGAGCCTAACTGAATTTGGGTTAGCTGTCAAATGAATCAAACCAATTGTTTCCTGGGGGGAGTGGTTTTAGCAGGCCTGGAGGTGGGATACCTGGATGGTGAATAACAAAGTAAATTAATTTGGCGCCTCTGACCTTCAACTGTAAGGTCGCTCTTTGGACAGAAGAAAGTTGACTTAGAGGGAAGGATGAACGACTATTTTGAAGAGGTGTGCAGGAAGTTAAGGCTTGTTTGTGCAGAAGAAAAGAATTGTTGTAGGGAAGGGTGTCGAGTTTTGCCAAGGAATAAAAGGTTAAAACATTTCTACAGTTTCTAAGATGGAGGCGAACCCCAGAGAATCAATTTCAAGACTGAAAAAACAGGAGTGAAAGGAGAAAAGCAAACATCTATCTAGATAAAATGCCAATGAATATCAATTCAGATATGGGAGATAACCCATTTCTCACTTTCTCCTTATCCCTATGAGGCATATCTTGAAGCTTCTGATCCATTATACACCCTACGTATATATGCATAATTTTAAATAATTTCATTAGTTTATCTTAAATTCTACTGGATCAAATGCTGCCTAAAGACAGAAACTGCATTACTGGAGTCTGGAAAACAGTTTGGCATTATCTCAAAAGGTGAACCTTAATATGCCTTAAAATATAGCAATTCCACTCCTAGGTATATAAACAAGAGAAATTCTTATACGTGCATGACGGGGAATATTTACAAATATGCTCATAATAAAAAAACCTGAGAATCCATGCCTGTCACTGATGAGATGGATTCTGCAGTAATCAAACAAGTGAATCAAAGCGATTATGCAACAGTGTGAATGAACTCTGCAATATAGTATTAAAATGAAAAAATACAATACCCTTCAAAACTAAATGTAGCTAAAGTTAGCCATAACTAAAATTAAAAACAATGAAAAAATCTACTTTTAAAGGACTACACATATATGCAAAGGACTGAACATAAAAGAAAGTGTGGAAATGATGAGTATAGAATTCAGAATGGTAGGGGATAGACTGGAGGACCTGTGGTTGGATGTGGGGTGTCATCAAGGTCCTGGATTTTATTTTAGGTAATAGGTTGGCAGGTGGTTAATACAAGTGATTAATAATAAGTGAATAGAGATAGGGTCATGCATTGGCCAGTGATGAGAGTATGTCCAAGGATTGTTAAGAAGAATCCAGTTCTGGGCCCCTGAGACTCAAAGGGAAAAACATAAAGAAAGGAAAAATAAATTGGGCTGATCCCAAACTGCTTCATTTAGTGCTTGGTGTTTAAAAGGATTTCTTAGGCACGTAAGTGGAATCAAATATTTGAATGTAATCAGTTTCCTTGGAAATTATATTACTCATACTTAGTACTCCATGTAGAGTGGTTTTCACCTGCTGGTCCAAATTCTCAGGTCTTGAATCAAGTCCTGACAAATCATAAGAGGAAATATTTTTCTGAATATTCCAACATTTAGTTTTGAAAAATTTCAAATATTCAGTAAAGTTGAAAGAATACAAGTGATCATCTCTATACCTACCACCGAGATTCCACCATTAATATTTTAACTTGCTTTATTACATATTCATCCATCCTTCTAACCATCCATCCATCAATCCAGCTTTTTGCATTTCATTTTGTTGCATTTCAAAGTAAATTGCAAGTATCAGCATACTTCTCCCTGAGTACGTTAAGCCTTCCTATCATTAACTGGGTCCCATATTTATTTTCATTTCTGATTATGATACAGATGATAAAAATCAAGGCATGTCTTGAGTGAGAAAGAAAATTGAGTATCAAGTGCATTTGAGACTGCAAGAAATATAGAGAATGGGTTTTTAAAAATGCTGGTAAATCAGGGAGCTTCAGCATCGGCAGGGCAGCATGACCAGGGAAGAGAACATTGTTCTGTCTGTAGAGGAGAACACTCAATCCTCAATGTAACCCAAGAGAAACACAAGCCAGAGCTGTGCAGCACAAAGGTGAATGTGCCTTCAGAACCACTGAGAGGCTGAAAACAATCCCCAAGCTTTGGATGGCTGCATGAGAGTTTAAGTGGACTCTATAATAGGGGCACTTACAACTTTGCTGGAGCAGTGCTGCTTAGGTTTTGTTCTGAATGTGATCTTTCAGCTGGGAGAAGCCCAAGCACAAAGATTCTTAAAAGCCAGTGTGGCAAACTCTGGCAAGGCTTTTTTTTTTAAACCCTAGCATGACTTCATGATTATCTGGCGAAGGAGACAAGATTAGTAATGATGCCACTCTACCAAATCAGTGGCACATTTAACCTCCTAGGTAGGAGGGAAGACTTCAGTTCCATTGTCTTTAGACTCCAATTCAGAAGAAGAGACCATAGATTGAATTACTATTATCCCAGCTTAGTGTATTGCACAGAGCTTCAAGCTCCCATCAAATAATTACTCCCCTGAACTGGGCATGACAAAAGCCATCCAGGAAAACCAATCCTTGGTGTTATGGGTTATCATTAGAGAGCTCCAGTCAAAATGTACAGATGTAACTTGTGGGGGGGTGGGGCGGAGAGCAAAACATGGCTATATTTAGTTTATGAGTTCAGTGATCCATCATTTAGAAAGGAGCAATGCTTTAAAGTAGTGGTTGGCAAAGTATGGCTGGCAGGTCAAATCTGGCACACAGCCCGTTTTTATAAATAAAGTTTTATTGGAACATAGCCATGCACAGTCCTTTACATATCATCTATGCCTGCTTTCACACTCAACAATGACCAAGTTGAATAGTTGCAACAGAAATTGCAGGGCCCTCAAAGACAAAAGCATATAAGAACTGACCCTTTACAGAAAAATTTTACCAAACCCTGATTTAAAGGAATAATTTCCAGAGCAGGTACATTTCAATGGAAGGGAGGGTATCCATGAAGGTGGAGCATTGGTTTTTAGAAAATGCTCCACCAAACCCTGGGGATCCTATGTTTCTTTCTACACTCACACTTGAGCAAACAATAAAGCCATGGGCTTTAACATAAATTTTTAGAGCTACTGACTTATGGAAGTCCTGATTCAACCTGTATTTTGTGTTTCTCTCATTCCCTTGGCTTGCCCATTGTCAACAGTCTTTCAGTGGCTCACCCAGCCCAAGGTGACTTCGGTGAGAGAAGCTTTCCTGGAACTGGCCTCCTTGCTCTTTAGATCAGTGGTTTCCCACATTGGATTTATTACTTTTTTTCTATTGTATTGTTTGTTATGTAGCTCCTTTCTTGCTTCATACCAGTGCTAAAATACACGTGCATAAGAGTATAATAAAGTGATGGTTCTGGACATGCAATGTACAAAGATATCATTTGTAACAAGAACATAAGAAAGATGGGGGACAGCAGTGTAGGAATAGTGTATGTGTATGCTATTGAAGATACGTTCGTGTTTTAGAAACTGCTTTAATTTATTTTACATTTTGGATTTCTGCATAAGATTTTACTTGAACAAAGTGTTTTACAGCTTAAAAAATTTTTTTAATCATTTCATAGAGCACTAGGTTCTCAACACTGAATGCACAATAGAATTTTCTGGGAGGCTTTAAAAATACTGACTTATAGCCTACTCCTAAGAATCCTGATAGATTCCACTTGGGGTGGAGCCTTGGCATTGAAATTTAAAAAAAAAATCATGTGTGTGTGTACACATGCGCGCACACACAACAATAACAGCAAACTTTCCTAGATGATTTCACTATAAATCCAACGTGGGAAACCACATCTAAAGAGCAGGGAGGCCAGTCCCAGGAGAGGTTCTCTCACCGAGGGCACCTTGGGCTGGGTGAGCCACTGAAAGACTCTTGACAATGGGTAAGCCAAGGGAATGAGAGAGACACAAAATATGAGTTGAATCAGGACTTCCATAAGTCAGAAGCTCCTAAAATTTATGTTAAAGCCCATGGCTGTTTCTTAGTCCACAATGCAAGTCTCCAGTCCAGTTAACCAGGATTTCTGAAGTTAAAAGGAACAATTCAGAGAAATATTTTTTTATTGATTTTTAAATTTAAAAAAATATATAACAACAAACAAACACAAACATTCTTAACTTATGATCATCTGTTCTACATATATAATCAGGAATTCACAATATCATCACGTAGTTGCATATTCATCATCATGATCATTTCTTAGAACATCTGCATCAATTCAAAGAAATAAAATGACAGCAGAAAAAAATTCATACATACCATACCCCTTACCCCTCCCTTTCACTGATCACTAGCATTTCAATCTAAATTTATTTTCATATTCGTTCTCCCTATTATTTATTTTTATTCCATATGTTCTACTCGTCTGTTGACAAGGTAGATAAAAGGAGCATCAAACACAAGGTTTTCACAATCACGCAGTCACATTGTGAAAGCTATATCATTATACAATCATCTTCAAGAAACATGGCTACTGGAACACAGCTCCACATTTTCAGGTGGTTCCCTCTAGCCTCTCCACTACATCTTGACTAACAAGGTGATATCTACTTATTGCTTAAGAATAACCTCCAGGATAACCTCTTGACTCTGTTTGGAATCTCTCAGCCATTGACACTTTGTTTTGTCCAATTCAGAGAAATATTTAACGTTGACCCTGATTTAAAAGAATAACCTAAGCAGATGTTTACAATATATGGTACTCAATCCAGTTCTCACGGTCTTTTAGGAGGTAATTTCAGATATAGGAGGAGATAGTAAAATGGCAGTGAGGAGTAAAAATAGGACAAAAGGTACAGCCTTGGTCTCCACTGATAGGAACTGAGGCTATACTTTCCTGTTCCTGTGAGGTTCTCTCTAGGGTTCCCTAATGATACTCGGACTTTTCCCCAGGGGCCTTTGGAGCTCAGCTAAACAAGGGAGGGGAGGAGTGCACAGGGGCTGGGCTTTAAGAGTGGTCCCACTGGGGCCGGAAGTGGTGAACTCTGAAGACCACTGGTCAGAAGGATCTTTGATTCTCCAGACAGGTCACCAGAACTAGAATCATTCTGGGATCCCATTTATGCCCAAGGGAGAAGCTTTTCCTTTCCTTCTGAGAATGGTACTTAAGTGCATTGAGCCTTTAGAGATTTCTTACCCCTGCTGACTGGAATCTACAGTCCCCACATACAGTACAAGAAAGGCAAATGATATTGTGACATAGTTGTGAAGAGATCCCACCAAATGTCCTGGGATTGAGAAAGGAGAGTGTGCATACATGCAAGAGGACAAGAGCATAGCTCTAAACATCTCAGAGCTCCTTTATTTGTTGCCTTCTGCTCTTTTAGACTTGTATGTTTTATTTTTAGCACAGTCCCTTTCCTTTAGAATGCCTTTTGTCCTCTTAGACCTGGAAAATTATACCCATATTTCAAGACCACTGCCCACAGTTATTCCCTCTGTGGAGGCTTCCCAAACTACTCCTAGCAGAGTTCGTCACTCCCACTGCATCCCCATAGACCTCCATTTACTTTTCTATTTTAGCCTTCGGATCATCTGTTGTTAAGTGTATCTCCCCACTGAGCTGTGAGCTCCTTGGGATAGAGGTAGGGTCTCAGTCCTTTTTCAAACTCCCGATGTCCAGCCCAGAAAAGATACACAATATACACAGTATATGTATGTTTTCTTTTGCATGGGCAGGCACCAGGAATCTAACCCAAGTCTCTGGCATGGCAGGTGAGAACTCTGCCTGCTGAGCCACCATGGCCCACCCTATATGTATCTTTTTGAAAATGCAATTTTATTGAGATATATTCACACACCATATAATCCATCCAAAGTATATAATCAACGGCTTACAGTATCATCACACTGTGTGCATTTATTACCACAATCAAGTTTCAAACAATTTAATTACTCCAAAAAAAATAAGAAGATAAAATAAAAATATAAAAGAAAACCCCAAATATTCCATACCTTTTATCCTCCCAGTATTGACCCCTAGTGTTGGCGTGGTGTATTTGTTACTGTTGATGAAAGCATATTAAGTTATTACTCTTAATTATTGTCTATAGTTTACAATAGATACATTTCCTCCCATATACCCCTCATTATTAGCTCCTTTTTAAAATATTTTATTTTATTTTATTTTTTTAAATACCAAAAAACACCAAACGCAAACATTCCTATTATGATCATTCCATTCTACATATATAATCAGTAATCCACAATATCGTCACATAGTTGCATATTCATTATCATGATCATTTCTTGGACCATTTGCATCTATTCAGACAAAGAAATAAAATGAAAACAGAAAAAAATTTATACCTACAATACCCATTACCCCTCCCTTTCACAGATCACTAGCATTTCAAACTAAATTTATTTTAATATTTGTTCCCCTATTATTTATTTTTATTCCATATGTTCTACTCATCTGTTAACAAGGTAGATAAAAGGAGCATCAAACACAAGGTTTTCACAATCACTCAGTCACATTGTGAAAGCTATATCATTATACAATCATCTTCAAGAAATATGGCTACTGGAACACAGCTCTACATTTTTAGGCAGTTCCCTCCAGCCTCTCCATTACATCTTGACTAACAAGGTGATATCTACTTATTGCTTAAGAATAACCTCCAGGATAATCTCTCGATTCTGTTTGGAATCTCTCAGCCATTGACACTTTGTCTCATTTCACTCTTCCCCCTTTTGGTCGAGAAGGTTTTCTCAATCCCTTGATGCTGAGTCTCAGCTCATTCTAGGGTTTTTTCTCAATCCCTCCATGCTGAGTCTTAGCTCATTCCAGCATTTCTGGAATGCCAGAAAGGTTCACACCCCTGAGAGTCATGTCCCATGTAGATAGGGGGAGGGTGGCGAGTTTGCTTGTTGTGTTGGCTGGAGAGAGAGGCCACATCTGAGCAGCAAAAGAGGTTCTCTTGGGGGTGACTCTTAGGCCTAATTTTAAGTAGGCTTGATTTATCCTTTGTGGGGTTAAGTTTCATATGAACAAACCCCAAGACTGGGGGCTCAGCCTATTGCCTTACTGTCCACACTGCTTGTGAGACTATCAAGAATTCAACTTGGGGAAGTTGAATTTCTCCCCAGTCTCACCATTCCCTGAAGGCAGCTTTGCAAATACTTTTCCACTTGCTGATCAAATCACTCTGGGATTCATCGGGGCATCACTCTGGACAAACCAACAAAATCTCATGTCTTACTCAAGGTTGCATGTACTTAGGGTATTCAGTTAAGCTGTCTACATAAGTTATATGAGGAAATGCAGTAGTCAAAATATCAATTTTGTATCAAATAAGCATTTTTTGCTTTAGTCTCACACATAGGTTGAAATTTTAAAACATTAATTACTATTTTCAGCACCCTGCAGTAATGACATTCCTTTGTTCTTACTCATGCAGAAACATTTTAAAAATTTGTACATTTAGTCACTGTCATTATACACTCTAGGCATTCCTAGATTATACCATCTCAATCTTTATCATCTATCTTTCTTTCTTATTTCATTTGTGCCCCCAGCCCTCCTCCCTCTATCATTCTCACATGCAGCTTCATTCAGTGTTTTAACATAATTGTATTACAGTTAGGTAGTATTGTGCTGTCTATTTCTGAATTTTTACATTCAGTCCTGTTGCACAATCTGTATCAATTCAGCTCCAATTACCCAATATCTTACCTTATTTCTATCTCCTGATGGTCTCTGTTACCAATGAAATATTCCAAGTTTATTCACTAATGTCAGTTCATATCAGTATTAGTTCTTTTTAATAACGTCATACATTTGTTCTAGTTCAGGAAAGAACTTTTTTTATATTTATATTGTTAATCACAGTCATCGTCCACCACAAGATTCGCTGTGTTACACATTCCCATGTTTTCACCTCTAACTGTCCTTCCAGTGACATACAGAACTCTAAACTACCCCTTGCAACCACATTCGCTCACAATTTATTGCTATTAATTATACTCACAATAACGTGCTACTATCACCTCTATCTGTTTCCAAATGTTTAAGTTCAGTATGTGTATCTATGAAGACAATTTTATTTTTACCAATATCAGAAAATGATGCTTCAATTGTTTCTTATAAAAGATGTTTTATAAGAAAACATCCTATATTTGCTTGGGCTGCTATGACAAATACCACACAATGGGGGGGCTTAAACAACAGGAATTTATTGTCTCAGGGTTTTTGAGGCTGGAAGTCTCAAAAGGCCATGCTTTCTCCCAGAACCTCTAGAGTTTTGCTCATATCCTGCAGCAATCCTTGGGATTTTTTTTTGGCTTGAATCTCCACCTCTGTCACTTGGCAATCTGCCTCTTTCCCTG
>PVIY010041316.1:0-21727 GCA_004026745.1 Myrmecophaga tridactyla
TGAATTTGTAGCAAATTGTCCATTTCTTCTAGATTACCCAGATTGTTGGCATACAACTGTTCATAGAGTATTCATTTCTAAAACTTTTAACTTATACGAAATCTATTAATAACCTCATTTCATTTTGGATTTTAGTAATAGGCTTCCTCTCTTTCTACCACTGAATCACTCATACATCCCTTTCTTCTTTTTTAATATAAGCACCCACAGCTTTAAATCATCCTCTGAACAGTGATTTTGCTGCATCCCATAATTTCTGTATGCTGTATTTTCCTTTCCATTTATCTCAAGATATTTCCTAGATTTTCAGTCATTTAATTTTTGACAATTTAATTGTTTGAGTTTGTTGTTTAACTTTCAAGTATTTGTGTATTTTCCAACACATTCTCCTTTTGATTTCTAAGCCAAAAACAGCAGAATACATATTTTTCTGCAGTACTCATGGACATTTTCTGGGATATACCAGATATTTGTTAGCAAAACATGCCTCAATAGATTAAAAAATTGAATTATGCAAAGCATCTTCTCTGACCACCATGGAACGAAGCTAGAAATCAATAAGAGAACAAAATGGAAAATACACAGATATGTGGAAGTTAACCAATAAATTCCAACAATCAAAGGGTCAAAAAATAAATCGGGATGCATGGGTAGTTCAGTGATTAGAATGCCCACCTTTCATGCTGGAGACCCAGGTTTGATTCCTGGACAATGCACCCCAAAAATTAATAAATATATAAAATGAATCACAATGGGAATCTGAAAATATCTTAAGGTAAATAGAAAGGAAAACACGGCATACCAAAAATTTTGGGATGTAGCAAAATGACTGTTCAGAGGATGATTTATATCTACAGATGCCTATATTTAAAAAGAAGAAAAATCATAAATCAGTAATCTAATTTCACACCTGGCGGAACTAGAAAATATGAACGAACTGAATCTAAGGCTAGTGGAAGGAAGGAAACAATAAACATTAGCATGTTGGGGTTCAATGAAATGAACCAAAAAACAATTGAAAGACTCAATGAAACTAAAAGTTGGTTTTTGGAAAAGATCAATAAAATTGCAAATGTTGAAATACACAAAATAAAGAAATAGAAGAAGCTTGTTACTAAAATCCAAAATGAAATGGGAGTATTAATAGATATTGAATAAATTAAAATGTTTAGAAAATAATACTATGAACAGTTGTATGCCAAAATTCTGGATAAACTAGAGGAAATGGACAACGTGCTACAAATTCAACTTTCATAACTTGATTCAAGAGGAAATTGAAGACTTCAACATACCCATTATAAATAAAGAAATTCAATATGTAGCCAAAAACCTATGAAATAAGAGAAGTCCAGGACTAGATAGCTTCAATAGTAAATTCCATCAAACATCATAGGAAAATTAATTTCAGTACTTCTGAAACATTTTGAAATCAAAGTGGAAGGATTGGTTCTTAACTCATACTGTGAGGTTTACATTATTGTGACACCAAAGCAACATAAAGACATCATAAAAAGAAAAGCTTATGCCCTGATGAATAAAGATGCAGAAATTTTCAACAAAATGTTAGCAATTTGAATCAAACAGAACAGTAAAGAAATTATCCACCGTGACCTTGTGTGGTTGACCTCACAAATACAAAGGTGCAGAAAATAAAAACAATCAATGTAATATACCACATTCACAGAATGAAAGGGAAAAAATCATGTAATCTCAACTGATGCAGAAAATGTGTTTGACAAAAAACAATGCCCGTTCATTATAAAATCACTCAGAAAAGTAACAGCAGGAGGTAACTTTGTCAGTACAATAAAGGGCATTTATATAAAAACACAACTCATATATATTTTCGCATTTTTATTGTATAAAATAGCATATATACAAAGCAAAGTACGAAAAAGGCAACAATTTTCAAAGCGCACTTCAACAAGTAGTTACAGAATAGATCACAGAATTTGTCATGTGCTACCACTCCATCATCTTAGACTGTTCCTTCTAGCTACTCCAAAACACTGGCAGCTAGAAGCTATATTAATATAGTGATTCAGTAGCATTCTCATTTGTTAAATCTCATTTTCTCTATTATATCTCCTCTTTCTCCTTTAATCTTTCTACCAATATATAGGGATGGTTGGGGAATGTCAGTTCTGTATTTTTCATGCTGAGAAGGGGTGTTCACAATAAATGATAGGGGGATGTAATTCATTGATAACTTTGGACAGGCTTGTCCATCTGGTTTTCAGGATTTATCTGACCTAGGAACCCTCTGGGAATTATAAATCCCAAGATGGCAAACGTAGTGAATGAAACCCTTACAGAGTCTCAGTTCAAGCCTTGGGAAATACAGTTAATGTTATACTCAAAAATGAAAGAGTCCAGTCCTTCCCATTGAGGTCTTAAAAAACAGAAGGAAGTGCATTTTCACTATTGCCATTCAGTACTGTACAGGAAGTTTAGCCAAATAAATTAGGCAATGAAATGAAATAAAAGGCATTTAAATTGGAAAGAAAGAAGTGCAACTGTATGTATTCAGAGACAACATGACCTTTTTATAAAAAATAGAAATTTATCCAGGAGAAAACTTCTAGAGCTCATAGGAAACTTCTAGAGCTCAAGAGTATATGAAAAAATCTGTTGCGTTTTCTATTCCAGCAAAGATAGTTTCTAGCTGGAAGATTTTTTAAAAATTCATTCAGCACAGCATTAAAAAAAACAAAATAGCTAGGGATAACTTTAACTCAAGAGGTGAGGCACTTGTACATGGAATACCATAACACACTGCTGAAGGAAATTAGACAGGACCTATGTAGATAACAAGACATCTATTTTCTTGGATAGGAATAAAGAATGCTATTAAGGTGTCAATAATACTGAAAGTGATCTATAGTTTGAACATGATCCTTATCAGAATCTCAGGATCCATTGAGCAGAAATGTAAAAGCTGATCCTCATTCATATACAACCACATTTCACCAAGACTTCAGTTCCACAATCAGGAATTTATTTCCATGACTGCTTCCTGTTTGACAGGAGGCACAATATATTACTCTTGTCTTCATTATCAGATGATCACCTAGTGATTATCATGCAGTACTGCTGAATAAATGTTAGTTGAAAGACTGAAAATTAATAATCAAGTGAGTTGAACAGACATTGCTAACTATAGAGGAGAAAGGAAAACAGTGAAACAAACAGAATCCCTGTTGAGAGAGGGCAGCCCCATAAATCAGATCAAATATCAGAAAAGAGAAATCAGACACAAGATATTGTAGTGAACCCAGAACTTTTCTCATTAATCAGTGATAGGGAAATCATTATGGGAAAACTTGAAGCCAAAGAGAGGTGACCTCACAGAAGGAGACCACGGGGATAAGAGATGAACATGAAGCGCCAGGCTTTCTCCCAAGGATCAAAACTGACCCAAGTTTGCATTGCATTTCCTTTACCTCCAGAGAAATAGATATCTTAGGAAGCAGAGAGATGCAATAATGCTTCATTTATGAGGCTCGTGGGAATTAAATTCATAAAAGCATGGAAACATAAATGCCTTACCTACACTCTTTCAAGTCTAGTTTCTCAATTTCTGGTAAGATAGAAACATAATTGTGTCTTCTAGAGACCTCATGAATATTTACATCTTCCTGTGCTTCCTGGGAGGAGAGCTTCCAACTTCATCCATCCTTCAAGGAAGAAACTACTTTGGTGAACTCAGATGCTTCTTTGATAATTTCAGGGTGAGTCACAAGTGTAGTAATGAGTGTGGGGAATGTATTATGAGTCCAGGACCCCATTTATTGAAAGTAACTTTAAGGGCATCAACAAGGATAACACAGAGAAATAATCGTCCAAAGTACTACCCAGGTAAAAAGCTGGTGGTTGAGGGAGACGATGAATACACTAAAGTATCTTCTTTCCTGTATCTGTCTAATGTAATGTTAGCTCACACTTATGGGCTTCCTTCATGGAGTTATGTTGTTAACCATATTCATCAATTTCTTCTTAAAATCATTCAACACAAACCCATTCATTAATTCCTTCATTAATTAGTAGGCACTAAGTGTTGCTCTCTGAATAAATGAATGAGTAAGACAGTGTTCTTTATATCAAAAAATTACATCTAAATATGGCAACAAACATAGATATGAGCACATGCAACATCTTGAGGTGGAAACTGAAATCCTGTGAAGTGGATCCAAAGTTTGGACTCAACTATTGAGGTTCATGAAGGATTCCCAAATTGCTGGGAATTGTACTGACCCTGGCAGTAGGAATACTTTGCTTACATTAGCAATTCTAAGAGGAGAAGAAGATATAGACCGACCAAGAAAAGAAGATAGGGACACAAATGTGCGATTGATATATTTGTAGGGTGTGGTCAAGTTTAAAAGTAGACCTTAATATCTGATGAACAACTGTAGGGAGGGTATGAGAAAAGCAACATGAGCTGGGCACAGTTGTCAGCAGCCAGATAACAGAGAGCTTTGAGTGGTGTCCACTAGATTGATATTTATGTTTAAAGTTATTGGAGTGTCAGTACAGGGTTTATCAAATGTGAAGTTTTAGGAAATTCTTGCCCTGTGGAAAGTTCTGAATCAGCTTCTGTTGTCAAATTCCTGGGGAAGTGATGAAGCCTGGAAATAGCACAATGTCAGTGGACCTGGAGGTTTGGGAAATGAATATAGGTGGGATTGAATCACAGCATATGAAAATATTCTCCTTTAATGCTAAGCATGTCAGTCAGACATGTTATAATCATTTTTCCTTAATTCTGTCAACTATTAAATGAAATTGATGTTTCTGTTCTGATCTTATGGGAAATTAATTGAGGCTTATAGCAGCGTCATATTCTTTTCCAAGGCATATAATCACGTCTGGAATGAACCTCTGAGTTTGTTTCTAGTTTTCTGAATTTCACTAATAATTTTATTTCTTCATAACTCTAATTTTAAAAAAAACAGTGTGGGGGCAGTACAATGGTGGCTCAGTGGCAGAATGCTTTCCTGTGCCTGCCCATGTAAAAATAAATAAATAACTAAACAATTTTAAAGAGCAGAGTGAGACTTATAGAAAAATTGCAAAGATAGTAGAGAGTTTCCAGAAAATCACATCCATTTTTGCTTATGCTGAACATCTTCCATCCACAATCCCACATTGCATCTATGTGTTATAAATGACAGTTTCACAGACTCTCTTTGCTTTTGATCACCTGAATATTTTTCAGGGGTGCTTTCAAGGTATTTTGTAAAATGTCCCTGAGTTGGAATTTTTTTGATGTTCTCCTCATGATTAGACTGGGATTATGGATTATGGAGGAAGACACCAGAGATAAAATTCTATTTTCCTTATATTATGTATCCAGGGTACGTCCCATCAATGTCGCTTTTCACTGTTGATGTGGACGTTCATCAACAATGCTTGCCAGGTTTCCCCACTTAAAGTTCTTCATTGTCCTGCTTTTCCATATATCACCTCTGGCAAAGGATTAATATGTGAAGATACATTTTAGGAGTGGGAATCAACTCACCTTCTGGAGATAGCAGTATCTACATAAATCTTTGTGTGCATCTGCATGGGAGATTTTTGTCTTCTTACTCATATATTAAATATCTCTTTAAATATTTATAGACATTACATTTATTTTATAGTTTGGGTTGCGATACAAAACTACTTTATTTATTTTGTTGTGAAGTTTATTTCAGTTTGGGCAATTGGATATCTTTCAGAGGTGCTCTGTGTCTCTTGGATTTATCCCAATCATTGAATGCTTCATTTTATTACCTACTTAATTTCTGGTGGTATAAGGTGCTCCAGGCTCTTCCTGTATGTTTCTATTCCAGGCCTAGGGTTAGCCATCTCTCCAAGGAATCTTTTATTGAAGAATGGTGTTAAAATACAGCTCCAGGCACTATGGGTGTTCTGTGTTACTAGGATATCTAGGTGCCCTTCAAAGACAGAGTAAGAAAATATATGTGTGTCTGCCATGTTGTGCATATACTCAGACTCATAAACATGTGCACAGGTAACGCTGTCTATATATTAACCTACTTGTGCTGATGTGTCTCACTCTAAACCATTACCAGGTAGAACATTCTAGTGTCCTCCCCTTGCTTAAAGTTAACCACCCATTCTGCAGTGGGAAACATATTCTTTTCACCTGCCATCGTCTACTAAATGTCTTGATTCTGGTATACATGTGCAGATGTGGTAGAATTGTCAGCCTACACTCTGGTGAGATAAATTTTATCCACTACAATACAGTACTAATGCTTTCTGTCCCATTTATTTTCCAGACTCCATTCATATCCACTATTACCAACTCAGCACCTTTTCACCTCATCACCTCAGTGGGCGTGTTTCAAACGTTTGTAATACAATTAGATTGTTTTATCACATTTTGCATTCCATCCTTTCATTCCTAGTATCCTGACATTTAATACTTTATTTGCATATACTATGGGTTAATCTTTGTTTTGTGAAGGTCAGTTTAACAAATACAAAGTCAGGTGTCTATAATTATAGTATTATAGAGAATAAATTCACTACTCGTGCCCTCTGAATCACCTATTCAACCTTCCTTCCCTCTCTCCAACCCTGAAACCACTATTCATTCCATTGCCTCTATGATTTGGACTAATCCAGAAAGTCCTATAATTGAAATTATGCATATGCAAGATGTTTAGACTGCTCTTTTTCAATTACCAGTAATCATTTAAGATACATCCTTTTCTTTTGTGACTAGAGAGAATATTTATTTTCATCACTGAGTAATATTACATTGTATAGGTATAGTTGAGTTTGTTTATCCATTGTCCTTAAAGGACAACTTGGTTGCTTTTAGATTTTGGAGATTACAGATAAAGCTGCTATAAAACACTCATGTATAGGTTTTTCTATGGATTTAAGTTATCAAATCAGCTGAATACTGAAGGGCACAATTTCTGGACTGAATGGTGAGACCAACTTTAGTTTTCTAAATACTCCAAACTGTCTTCTGGCTGCACCATTTTGCATTCTCACTAGTAGTGAATGAGAGTCTGTACTGCTCCCCAATATCAATAGCCCAAAATATTGTCAGTGTTTAGGTCCTCAGGTATTCTAAGAGGTGTGTGCTCATATATCACTGTGGTTTGATTTTGCAATTCCTTAATGACAAATGCCGTTGAACCTTTTTTCATGGACTTATTTGCCACCTGCATATCTTCTTCATTTCAGTTTCTGTTCACAATTTTTCCATTGTTATTTAATTGGGTGTTACCTTTCTTATTGATGAGTATTAAGGGTTCTATGTATATATGGATCTAGTCATTTATCAATATCTTTCATAAGCATAAATCTTATATTTTAATAAAGTCCAATTTTTAAATATTCTTCTCTTATGGGTCATTGTTTGGGTGCTATTTCTAAAATCTCATCACCAAAGTGCAGGCCACCAGATTTCCTTGGATGTTTTATTTGAGAAATACTATACTTTGCATTTTAATTTTGAGTACAGGATTCATTTTGAGTTAATTTTTGTGAAATATATACAATGGTTGACTAAGTTTCTTTTCGGTTTTCCATGTGTGTATGCCATTCTTCCACAGCTCTTTTTGAAAAGATCTTACTTTTTCCATTAAATTCCTCTTGCTCCTTTGTCAAAGGCCAGTTGACTGTACTTGCGTGGGTTTATTTTTGAGTTCCATAACATCTGTTTGTGTGTCACTGAGTTCTCACACATTAGTTCATGTGTCTATTTCACCAATATAACACGGTTTAATCATTGTATCTTTATCATTAGACTTGAAATCAGGTAGAATTTGTTCTATGACTTTGTTCTTCTTCAACATTCTCTAGGAAATCTAGGAATTTTGCCTTTCTTTATAATCTTCAAAATCATTTTATCAAATATCTACAAACTAACTTCTTGCAATTGGGAATGGGGTTGAGTTTAAAGTATAGATTGGGTGGAGATCAAATGGCATATTAACAGTTTTGGCCTGTCTAGCTATACAAATGGAAAATATTTATTTATTTAAATTTTATTGTGGTGATATATATATATAACTTAAACGTTCACAGCCTAACCATTTTTATCAAGCAATTTAGTAATATTGATTACAAAAAATATTGTGTTAACAGGACCTTGTCCCAAGGATATTGCAAAATAACTGGTCAAATGATTTTTGAATGATATAAAGTCTAAGAGCATTTGAGATGGAACATACTGCCTTGGGAGAAAAGTTTAAAATTATGGACAAAAATGTCTTGTTAGCAATACCATCAAGGAGAAGCGGGAACATTTGTTTACTCTGTCATTTTCAGATAAAATGCACTAAATCTTTATACAATTAATGAGAAATAATTAAGTCAGTATATTCACAATACAAACCATAACATTTATGTTTATTTGCAGAGAGCTGTTTCTACCTAAACCTGCCTTGCTATTGTCTCTGTTCCAGCAGTTTCATGAGTTAAATGGAATTAGAGAACATAACACGTGTTTCAGAATTAATCCTCCTGGGACTCTCAGAACACACAGAAGAGCAGCCCCTCCTATTTGCTCTGTTCCTGGCAATGTACCTGGTCACTCTCATTGGGAACCTGCTCATCATCCTGGCCACCATCTCTGATGTCCACCTGCACACACCCATGTACTTCTTCCTTGCTAACCTGTCTTTTGCAGACATCTGTTTCACCTACACAACTGTCCCAAAGATGCTGGTGAACATCCAGACAGATACCAAAACTATAAGTTATAGAAACCCCCTCACCCAAATTTATTTTTGCACGGTTCTTGGAGCATTATGCAACTTCCTCTTAACCGTGATGGCCTATGACCGTTACGTGGCCATCTGTCACGTACTGCACTGCATGGTCATCATGAACCCCAGGGTCTATGGTCTCCTGCTGCTGGCATCATGGATACTGAGTGTTCTGAATGCTCTTTTACATAGCCTAATGGTTTTTCAATTGACTTTTTGAACAGAGTTGGAAATTACCTACTTCCTTTGTGAGTTTACTCAAGTAACCCAACTTGCATGTTCTGACACCTTCCTCAATGACCTAGTGATGTATTTTGCAATTGGAATTCTCAGTGGTATTCCATGCACTGGCATCCTTTTTTGTACTCTAAAATTGTATGCTCTATTTTGAGAATATTATCACGTGGAGGCAAGTATAAAACATTTTCTACCTGTGGGTCTCAACTCTCAGAGGTGTCCTTGTTTTATGGTACAGTCTTTGCAGTGTATCTTAGTTCTGCAGCTACACAAAACACAAGGGCAATTACAATAGTTTCTGTGATGTACACAGTGGTCACTCTCATGATGAACCCCTTTATATACAGTCTTAGAAACAAGGACATAAAGGATGCCTTAAAAATAATTTCCTGCTAAGACAGACAATATGTACAAGGATTCTTTTCTCAAGTACAGAAATTTACTCTTCATTTACAGGTGTTAAATGCTGTGAAATGAAAGTCAAATTACTTTTATCAGTGTAAATAAAGTTAATATGCTATTTGCTTTATTACTAGAACTTTATCTCTATTTTTCAATCCATCAAAAACATTATATATTTGGTATTTAAATAATTTGATATCTAGGAATATATTCCCAAGATTCATTATTGGGCTTAACTGTTCTGCCTGAAAATTCATTGGTAAATGTTTAATACAGGTCATTAGGGACATATAAAATTATTGTAATTACTGGAGGGACTGAGGTTCATTGCCTCCCTGAAAGCAGAAATAAACTGCTCTTGTGTTATATGCTTTTGGTGAAAACCACTTGTCATTTCAAATGTTCTGTACCAATTTCAAGGGTTGTGTTAATCAGCTCTTGAAATAGGGCACATTCTGGACTTGAGTCAAACATGATGAAGTTTCAAAAAGCCACATCCATCTCCATCTGTGACTTTCTCCTGTATATTCCATAAAACATAGGTGAGGATATAACATTGCAGCCCTGATTCTTCAGTCACTGATGGTTTAATTGACCACTGGATTTCTTTCAGGGATGCAAATTTACTCCTTAAAACTGGAATTATAGGCAGAGATTTTCCAGTAACTTCCCCTTGGCACTTCCTGCACTCATAGGCCACTTTCACAGATTCTGAAGTGCAATTTGGGTCATTTTACCATTGCTAAGGATGTCTTTTAAACTATTAATGCAATATATTAGGTAGTAATATCATGGGTTTTTGTGGACCTCCTGTGTTCTTTGTGAGGTAGAATACAACTGATGCTTTCTTCATCAGAGCCATTGACAAATTAGACTGACATTTTGAGATGAGAGATTGCTCTGATGTATTGTCCAGTTTGGGAGCAACAGATGTGATCATTTATTTTATTCACTTTATATCTTCCATAGACCTGTGAATTCATTTATTTTGCAAAGTATTATCCCAAGGATCAGACTTTGTTTTGGTCATACCCATATCAGAAACATAATGTACAGAGAAAAGAGATTTAATTCATGCAGCACTGCAAATTTCTTAGTTTTGATTGTGTCATAACCAGAGGATTAAAATTCTTAGTTTGTCATTTTTGATGTCTCTCCAGGGCATATAAAGAGCGACCCTACTCCACATTTATTGAGTTTGAATTCTCAACAAAATATTTTATCACATAAACCAGACAGTTTTCCAAAAGTCTTTCATCAGCACTTTCTTTAGGGATGACTATAAACAATATATTGTGAATCATACTTTGTCATTGCTAAACATGCACTAGTTGTATACATTTATCCAAAGGACACAGCCTCACTGTGGTCTTCACTTCTAATAAGTTCATGTATCAATTCTCAGAATCTTACCCAGGAAACTCCATGCATTTGCAATCATTACCTGTGTCTAGCAATTTAGTTGAATTATTTCTTTCCTTAAAGCAGAAATCCCTTTCAAAAATATTCTCTAAATGTTTTATGAGGAAAGTTAGTAGGAAAATACTCTCAATATTTCTGCTAAATCTAGAAGTATTTCTTTCAATTAGAAAAAAGAATGAATAAAAAAAATACTAGAAAACAGTCCAGTCAGGAAATGTGATACTTCTGCCAGCCTCAGGAACACGGTATAATCAAGAAGACTCCACTAAAGTGTTAAATAAGCAAATGCAACATTTTCTGCAATTCAGGTAGTAAGAAGCTCTTCCCATACGTATTGATTACATATGCACCTGCTAGTTCACCATCCTCTCCAACTCAGGATTCAAAAGCAGAAGGAGGGAGAAGTGCCTGTTAAGGGCTAGTCCACCTCATCCATATCACACAATGTCATGTAGATGCCATGCAGTACACCAAACTTACTTATACTTGAGTGTACTTCAGGAGGAAAGGCAATTGTATTTCTTTCCAAATTTCCAAAGAATTCCTGTTTATTATTTTCCGAATACACTCAGCTCGTAGACAGGTTCTGAGGAAAAGATATTTTGTAGAGCATGTCCTGGGTGAGTAGTGGAAACTGTTACTATTCTGCCATATGCATCAACTCATCAAATTTTACTTCTTTTAGTATTTTAACAACTCCAGTTTCTCAGATGAAAAATATTCCTGGGTTTGTTAGTACTACTTTATTCTTCTCTAGAACCATTAAATTAAGTGATAACAATTAATATTCAACTGAAATGAGGGGATTGATTTGTTCTCACAGAAAATTAAATTTTATTCTTGAAGAATCTATATATCTATATAAGAAAAAATAATGAAATTGCATGGCGTTGGTGAAAGAAATGCAGTGCTGTGTTTTCCTTGAAGGAAAATGTAAAGAGTCATTAAAATTTAAATACCTGCAAAAGAAATTTTCAGGAATTATGATGAGAGATAAACACCATTTTACAGATGAAAGTAATATTAATTTTCCAGCAGAAATAGGGGATTTGGTTCTTCTCTTCATATTTACAATGTTAGGTTATATAGAAGCAGGAGAAGACTCATTTTGAGTCAATGTGCTCTGTTCACTAGTATTCCGTTGGATACATCCAATAAGTATTTGCTGGGACCTTTCCATGCAAAATTTAAGGCAAACAAAAGAAATGCATGCTTTCTGTTGGAAGATTAATTGTCAAGAACAGGAGAAGTCAGAATGAACACTGTCAGAAACAGGGAACACGATTTAAATAAATACAGTGTAGAAAGTAGTAACAGAGCCCTCTTCATGAAGAATGCACCATAAAAACGTAGGCACTGTCAAAGGGCATTTTTGTGATACATAGGAGGAACGGATCCTTCCACCCTTGACAAGAGCTGAGTTTTGAAGAAAAACAAATGACAAATTTCCAATGCTGGATGAGAGGGTCTTGGACAACATGTCCTAGTTGTCTTCCACCAATGTCAACCTTCTCATTTTCCTTCAATTTCAGATCACCTTCCTCAGAAGTATTGGATGCAACCTTGCAGCTCTGAGATAAATCATGCAAACTCAGATTATTGATCTGCTTCATCTTTTTAAGTTTCAAAAAGATGTTTTTGCTTTTATCTGTTACCTTGGATGGAAATAGAGTCAGTGGAGGAAAGAAATTCTTGAATTAACCAGAGAAGTTCTGTTGTGCTGTAGGAAAGAAACATGATGGCAGGGAATTCTTTACTTGCAGTAGCTGCAGGAATGAGGGAAAATCTACAAACATAAATTTCTTTTATTGTCTAATTTCTTTTTCTGGATTCCACTTTGGTTTCTATTGCTGCCAATTTTCTTTGAGTTCCACTTCAGGGAAATTTTAAATTTTCATAAATGTGTGTTTCAACCCCTGATGATCTATTTGATTTGTTTTTATTTTATTAAAAGTTGAGGTTTAAGGAAAACTCATGCATTAAATAAAGACTCATATACACCACCCCACCATCAAAGCTTGCATGATTGCGGAGAGTTTGTAGCAGTGGATGATAACACTTTTTCTGAAACTCTACTTCTTTGTTAACTGTAGTTAATCTATCATTATTATTAACTGTATACATCTCAATTTTAATTTTTATCTGTCCATACCGTGGATAGAGGAAGTGTCACTCACAAGGATTTTACACTCAAAAGGTTTTTATACCATTTTACACCATATAACATTTACTGTTCTGCACTTACTTATGTTTAACAACCCACTCTACAGTTGGAAACGTGCTTTCCTCACCTGACATCATCTACTTAATAGCTTGATTCCAGGATACATGTGCAGATGTGATAGAAGTGTCAACCTAAATAGTGGTAAAATAAGCTTTATCCAGTAGAATACAATAATTATGCAGTTTCTCTCCCGTTTATTTTCCAGACTCCATTCATACCCAGTATTAACAATTCAGCACCTTTTCCCCACATCCCCTCAGTATGCATATTTCATATGATTATAACACAATTAGTTTGTTTTATCACATTTTGCGTTCTATCCTGGCATTCCTATTATCCTGACAATTATTCTTTTCTTTGCATATACTAACAGATATCCTTTGTTTTGTAAACATCAGCTTAAAAAATGCATAAAGTCATACTTTTATAATCATAGGATTATAGAGAATAGATTCACTGCTCTGAAAAGTGCTCTCTGATTCACCTAGTCAACCTTCCTTCCCCTCTTCCCAATTCCTTGAAACCAGTGATCATTCTATTGTCTCTATTATTTGGACTGATCCAGAAAGTTATATAATTGACATTTTATGTATGCAGGATGTTTAGACTGCTTTGTTTCAATGACCAGTAATCATGTTAGATTTATACTTGACTTTTGTGACTAGAGGGAACATTCATTTTTATCACTGAGTGATATTCCATTTTATAGATATGGTGGAGTGTGTTAGTCCATTGACCTTAAAGGACATCTTGGCTGTTTTCAGATTTTGAAGATTATACATAAAGCTGCTATAAAACATTCATATATAGGTATGGATTTAAGTTATCAAATCAGCTAGATACTTAAGGGCACAAATTCTGGGTTGAATGGTGTGCCTAAGTTTAGTTTTGCTATATACTGCCAAACTGTCTTCTGACTGCACCATTTTGGGTTCTCACTAGCAGTGAATGAGAGTCTGTACTGCTTTGCATTAACAATCCACCGTGGTATTGTCAATGTTTAGGTCCTCAGGTATTCTAAGTGATGTGTGATGGAATATCACTGAAGTTTAATTTTGCAATTTCCTAATGACAAATGACGTTGACCCTATTTTCACATGCTTATTTGCCACCTGCATATTTTCTTCATTTCAGTTTCTCTTCAGAATTTTTGTCCAGTTTTTCCATTGGGTTTTATCTTTCTTTAGATGGGTGTTAATGATTCTTCATATATATGAATACAAATCATTTATCAATATCTATCATAGAGCATAAGTTTTATATTTTAATGAAGTCCAATTAATAAATGTCATCTGCCATATATCATGATTTGGGTGCTATTTCTAAAAATTGATTACCAAAGCACAGGCCACTATATTTTCTTGGATGTTTTATTCTAGAAGTATAATACTTTGCATTTTAATTTTGAGTACATGATTCATTGTAGTTAATTTTTGTGAAATGTATGCATTGTTTGGCTATGTTCCTCTTTGTTTTGCATGTTATATGTCATTGTCCCACAGCATTTATTGAAAGATCTTCCTTTTTCCATTAAATTGCTTTTGCCTTTTATCAAAGGCCTGTTGACTCTATTTGTGTGGGTCTGTTTTTGAGTTCCCTAAAATCTGCTTTCTGTGTCTATTGAGTTCTCACAGGTTAGTCCATGTGTCTATTTTACCAATACAACATGGTGTAATCATTGTGTCTCAATTGTTAGACTTGAAACCAGGTAGTATTGTATATTCTAGTTTTATATTCTCCAACTTCTTTCTTCTTCAGTATTCTCTAGGTTGTCTAGGACTTTTAGCTTACCTTATAAAATTTAAAATTATTTTATCAAATATCAGCAAACTAACTTCTTGGCATTGGCAATGGGGTTCAATTGAAAGTTTAGATCCTGTGTAGATGAGGTGGAATATTAACAGTATTGATCTTTCTATCTATACAGATAGAAAATTTTTATTTACTTTAAATTTTTATTGCAATGATCTATACACAACTGAAACTTCTCATTCTATCCATTTTCATCATGCAATTTAGCAGTACTGATGACTATCAAAATATTGTGCTACCATCACCAATATCCATGGCCCAACTATTTAACCACATAGTGCAAAATAGCTGGTCAGATTACTTTTGAATGAAAAACAGTTAAAGAGCATTTGAGGTGGAATATATTGCCTTGGGCAGAGGTTTAAAATTATTGAGAAGGAAGGCTTCTTAGCAATAGCATCAAAGAGAAATAGGAAAATTTGTTTACCCTGACATTTTCAGATAAAAACCACTAAATATATGATTAATAAAAAATAATTGAGTTAATATATTTGCAATACAAACCATAGCATTTATGTTAATTTCCTGAGAGCTGCTTATACCTAAACCTGCCTTGTTCTTATCTCTGTTCCAGCAGTTTCATGAGTTGCATGGATTTAGGGAACGAAACATGTATTTCAGAATTTATCCTCCTGGGACTCTCAGAAGACATAAAAGTGCAGCTTGTCCTATTTTCCCTGTTCCTGACGATGTACCTGGTCACTCTCATTGAGAACCTGCTCATAGTTCTGGCTGCCATCTTGATGCACACCTGCACATGCCGATGTACTTCTTCCTTGCTAACCTGTATTTTGCAGGCATCTTCTTCACCTCCACCACACGTCCTGACGAGACCAAAACTATAAGTTATGGAAACTGCCTCAACCAGATGTATTTTTGCATGGTTTTTGGAGGATTAGACAGCTTCCTCTTAACTGTGATAGCCTATGACTGTTTCGTGGCGATCTCTCACCCACTGCACTACATGGTCATCATGAACCCCAGGTTCTGTGTTCTCCTGCTGATGGTGTCATGGATGTTGAGTGCTCTGGACTCTTTTTTACCATGTCTGATGGTTTTGAGATTGACCTTTGGTACAGAATTGGAAATTCCTCACTTCTTTCATGAACTTAATCAAGTAATCCAACTTGTGTGTTCTGACACTTCTTCAATGACCTAGTGATATATTTTGCAGCTGGAATTCTGGATGTTATTCCACTCACTGGCATCCTTTTCTCTTACTCTAAGATTATCTCTTCTATTTTGAGAATTTCAATTCATGGAGGCAAGTATAAAGCATTTTCTACCTGTGGGTCTCATCTTTCAGTAGTGTCCTTGTTTTACAGTACAGGTCTTGCAGTGTTTCTTAGCTCTGCTGCTACCCATAACTCAAGGGCGATTGTGATAACTTCTATGATGTACACAGTGGTCACTCCCATGCTGAACCACTTTATCTATAGTCTTAGAAACAAGGACATAAAGCATGCCTTAAAAATAATTTCCTGCTGAGAAAGTCTCTGTGTATAAGGACCCTTTACCTCAGGTTTAGAAATTACTCTTCATTAATAGGTTAAATACTGGGAGATATAAATCAAAATATTCTTGGTTTACAACAAGAATCTGATTCACATTTTTTGAAGAAGTTAGAGGTATGTCTTTCAAGTAGAAAATACAGAAAAGCAGTCCAGCCAGGAAAGGTAATACTTCTGCTATCATCAGGAACGTGGCATAATCAAGAAAATACTGTTGAAATTGTTGGATTGGCCATGCAGTATTTTTTGCAGTTCAGTAGGAAGTTTTCCAGCAAATATTGATTACATATGCACTGTGCCTGCTAGTTCACCATCCTCTCTAATACAGGATCTCAAACTGGAAACAGGGAGAATTGCCTGTTAAGGGCCAGTACACCTCATCCATGTCACACCATATCATGTAGACTGCATTTTAGATGCCAAATTTACTTATACTTGAGTGTACTTCAGGAGGAAGGGTGATTGTATCTCTTTCAAAATTTCCAATGATTTCCTATTTTCTTTTCAATAAACCAGCTAGTAGATCCTAGTTCTGAGGAAAGGATAATTTGAAGATTCTGAAGAAAGGATATTTTGTAGCTCATGCCGTGAGGGATGGAGACCATTACTACTCTTTCATATAAGTTTCATTGAACTTAATGTCCTCCAAATTCATGCAGGTTGTTGCATGTATCATGACTTTATTCCATTTTACAGCTGTGTAATATTCCATCATATGTATATGCTGCAGTTTATTTATCCACTTGTACATTGATGGACATCTGGGCTGTTTTCCATCTTGGCAACTGTAAGAGGCAAGTTAAGTTTACCTTTCACAGAAGGTATGCTGGTAGGGAGAAGGAAGGATCTCTGACATACTTAGATCCAGCTGCAAATCCTTGATGGCCAGGGTCATTAAAATGTAACATGTAATCACAGGGGGAACCTTGGCCAGTGAGTTCAAATTAGTTAGATTATCTAGGTAGGCTGTGACCTCTGGAGTATTTAATTGGAGGAGAAACAGGGGAGTGAGTGCTAGCTAGGCATAGGTGTAATTATTTCAGCATTCACTTGTTTCATGCACCAGCCATCATTTTGTGTTCGGTGTTGTGGGGTGCACCGAAAGAGAGACCACATAATTCAAAACCGCAAGCCAATTTGGAGTCTTTATTAGCCAGCCAGTGACTGCTTCAGGAACTTCCAAGAAGGAAGATTCAGAGAGCAGCACCCAGAAGTTTTCAAGGTGTGCTTATAAAGGCTAAAATTATGTTGTGGTTTTGCAGTTGTTAACAAGCAAGTGTATTATAGAAGCAGAAAAATGCTGTTAGCTGTGGCCAAAACACAACCCGTTTTCTCAGTTTCCTATCATTGGTTATTGTTTTACTCTTAGGGACATTCCTCCCCAGTGTTGTGGGGAATTTCCCTGCTTGGACCTGATTGATTGCTCCTGCTTGGGCCTGATAGATTGCTCCTGGCCCTCCACATTCCCCACTGTTTTTTTGAGATAATCAAATCATTGTTTCTTTTCTTTGATTATAAATTTGCTGATATTGGTTTCCAAGGACTAATAATTTAACAATTTGTATTTTTTCCCACGTATGAGGTTAGACAGTTGATCATACAGGGTTCAAACATTAAGCTTAATAATATGAGAATTAGTGGCCCTGCTATGGCACACAAGACTGTGGTCAGCCATGGGGATCAGGAAAATAAGTTTTCATATCACTAGCAGGGGTCCCGTTCACCAGGCCTCCAAGGTGGATGGCTGAAGCTTCTTTATCCAGACTAGGTCTCCAGGCTGCACCTGAAATAGATCTTTTTAAGGGGCAGGATTTGTTGGTCCTGGATGGGCTGCTTTCACCAGTTCCCAAGTTTGCTGGGTGGTAGATTGCAGGGCCTGTAATGATTTTAGAAGAGAATGGTTATTCAATTCAGTTATTTTTCCCCTAATTTAGGGATTAGTGGAGGTGGTCATTTAAACACGATTTCATATAGAGTAATTCCCTTAACATAGGGAGTACATTTTGTTTTTAGAAGGGCAAATGGAAGGAGACTCATCCAGTTTTCACCAGACTTGAGCTTTAGCTTATTTGAAGTTTCCCTTATTGTTCTATTCATTCTTTCAACTTGCCGTGAACTCTGTGGCCTATGAATACAATGTAATTTTCATTTTATATTTAATATTTTTGCTAACAATTGGGTAACTTGAGCAATGAACGCCAGCCCATTGTTGGACCCCATTACCGTTTGAAGGCCAATTGGAGGACAATTTCAGAAATTAGTTTCTTTACTACTATTTGTGCTGTCTTGGTTCTTGTAGGAAATGGCTCAGTCCATCCAGAAAAGGTGTCAATGAAGACTAACAGGTATTTATATCCATATGGACCAAGTAATATTTCCGTGAAGTCTATTTCCGACTGTTTCCCTGGGGCTTGTCCCCTGGGCCTGGTTCCATGGGGCATTTCTTTCCCACAGCTGGAATTTACTTGGGTGCAGATATGGCATCTGGAAGATACCTGCCAGGCTTGTTGTAATCGGGGAATGTAGTAATCTCTATGTAAGTGTTCAGTTAGTTTCGTACTGCCTAGGTGTGTACTTTGGTGAACCTGGGCAAACAAATTGTGCCTCAGGTGCTCTGGCACTTGGATTCTCCCGTCCAAGAGAATTTTCCAACCATCTGGATCTATTCTAGTGCCCAGAGTTTCTCCGAGTCTAATTTCTTCCCTGGTATATTTTGGAGGGCTCAGCAGCACTTGCCCCTGTAAAACAGCAAGAATCTGCAGCGTCCCCAGTGGTTTTTGGGCAACCTCTTTTGCCATTTTATTAGCCAGGACATTTTTTTTTTTCTGGGAATTTGAGTTTTGGCAGTCTTATGTCCTTTGCAATGTATAATGGCTGATCTTTTTGGTAACCAGATAGCCTCTAGCAAGTGAGTATTTCTGGTATATTTTTTATTTCCTTTTCTCCTGATGTCAAAAATCCCTGCTCCTGATATAGTGCCCCATGGACATGTGCAGTTGTGAAGGCATATCTGCTCTCTGTGTAGATGTTGACAACCTTTCCTTTTCCCCACCTTAGAGCCTGGGTCAGAGCTATTAGTTCTGCCTTCTGGACCAAAGTCCCATGTCCTAGGGCCTGAGCCCATATGACCCAGTCCACAGTTACCACCACTGCCCCCACATACCTGATTCACTCTGAGATGTAACTGCTCCTGTCTGTATATAATTCTTTATCAGGATTTGGCCAGCAGTTGTTGGTGAGGTCAGCCCTCAGGTTCATGAGAGATTCCAAGACCTCATGACAGTTATGGATGGGCTCGGACGGGTCATCATGCAGAAGCAAGGTGGCAGGGTTAAGAGCCACCATTTTAAGAAGCAGATGCTTGGGGTATCCAGTAGCAATACCTGATCCTGGGTTATCCGGGTATTTGAGAACCATCTCTCAGGCGGGCTCCTTAGTAATGTTTTTACTGAATGTGGGCCACTATGTGTAAATCCTGACCCAGAGTTAATTTAGATGCTTCTTTTACTAAAATGCCAGTGGCAGCAGTGGCCCAGAGGCCGCTTGGCCACCCAGCTGCTACCTAGTCTAGTCTTTTAGACACGTTGGCAACTGGCCTTTTCCATGGTCCTAGCATTTGGGAGATGACTCCTTTTGCTATTCCTCAGGTTTGAGCGACACATAGTTGAAAAGGTTTGCACAGGTCAGGCAAGGTTAAGGCAGGGGTGCTCACAGGCACATGTTTCAGCATTTTAAAAGCTTTTTGCTTAGCCTCGGTCCATGTTAGAGCTTCCTCCTTTCCCCCTGTGCTAGTGTACAGGGGCTTTGCTATTTCTGCAAACCCAGGAATCCAGAGTCAGCAATATCCAACTGCTCCTAAAATCTCCCATACCTGTCTTTTTGTTTTGGGTTTGGGTATTTTTAGAATGGTTTCAATCCTATTAGAAGATGGAGCTCTTTTCCCCCCCTACTAATTCATACCCTAAGTATGTTGCTGAACTGGTGCAGAGTTGGACCTTTTTGACTGAGACCCAATAGCCCAACTGGGCTAGTTCTTGTAACAAGTTTTCAGTTGCATTTTTGCAGTTTGACAGATTATTAGCTGCCAGTAAGAGGTCATCCACATATTGTAGGGGGTTATCTCTGGATGCTCTTGTCTAAAATGAGCCAGATCCTTGATTAAGGCCTCCTCAAACAGGATGGGAGAATTTTTGAAACCTTGCGGTGACTGAGTCCAAGATAGTTGTCCAGAGAACCTCCCTCTGTGTGAGTCCATTCAAAAGCAAAGATGGGTTGTCTTACTGCAGCAAGGGAAAGCAAAAAGAAGGCATCCTTTAAATCCAGAACAGTGTAGACCTGCTGGCTGGGAGGTAACAATCTCAAGAGTGTATATGGGTTAGGCACAATGGGGTGAATGGTTTCAATTCTTTTGTTTACCTCTCAGAGATCTTGCACTGGCTGGTAATCACTGGTTCTGGGTTTTGGACTGGGAGAAGGAGGGTGGTCCAGCCCAAATGGCAGGGGACTAGAATACCTGCCTCCAGGAGTCTTTTGATATGAATTGCAATGCCTCTTTTGGCCTTTAAGCTTATTGGGTATTGTCAAACTCAGATTGGGGTAGTGGTGTTAGTTAGCTGGATAACAATGGGGGGCTGGTGGGCATCTAATCCTCGTAGGTTAGTTTCTGCCCATATGCCTGGTATTTTTTCTTTAAGTTCCTGCAAATATGGGACTGGGGCCGGTAGCACCACCTCTGCATTAAGTAAATACTCTTCTGATAAGGGATAAGTGAGGAGGATTGCCAAGGGGTTTGTATTGAAGGAGAGCTCAGTCAAATCATTTTGTAATTTGTAACTTCTGGAGAAGGTCTCTCCCCATACGGGGGTACAGACACTCTGGCATTACAAGAAACGAGTGGGTGACAGTCTCTTCCCCAAGGTTAGTGATCCTAGTCTTAGTCCATGGTTAAGACTTTGTCTTTCCCATTGCTCCCTGTATGGGGATTTTTTCTTTAGATATGGACCCTTCTGCTTGCTGGAGGATGGAGAAGGATGCCCCAATATCCACAAGAAATTTTATAGGCTTGCCCCCGATTTCTAATGTGACCTTGGGTTCCCACGGGCCCAACAGAATGAAGCTCTGGCCCTGTCAATTCGCCTCTTCAACCACAACAGGCGCCAGTTTCAGTCCTTTAAGTCCTCTTTTAGGGCATTCATTTTTCCAATGTCTGTTCTCTTTGCAGTAGGTGCATTGGTTTGCACATAAGCCCAACCTTTTTCCTTGGTTTCCCTGTCTTTTTTCAATGGTTTCCCATCTACCTTTTTGTTTATCCTGTTCAGCCATTGCAGGTACTAAAATTTTGGCTATTTTTTTTTGAACTGTGTGGTCCCGGGGTCATCTCT